>JAUZND010081267.1:0-16024 GCA_034780555.1 Coelogynopora nodosa | reverse complement strand
ATCTTAGATGTTTATGTAGTTTAAAATAATGTATTGATTCTATGGATAGCATTTTTCTTTGATATCAAGTGCGCGAATGTATTGAACCCCCCTCGTACACTAAATTTAAATGCAATTATTATCCTAACTTTCTTATATATATAATTAAATATTTTAAAATATCTTTATTGAATCCAAATAACATATTACTGGCTTTATGGCAAAAAGATGACTACATAATATATCATCGGTCATAATATTATTTGATAATTTTGTTTGAATACAGATACATTCTATTGTGTAAAACATAAATACATGTACATTAGTTTATCTAGCAAACATTTTGGAAAAAGAATTTGTTTGTGATCTACTGCAAATAGCTTTTTTATATTCATCCTCTTGTCATAATGCTGATGAATTAAAACATATTTTAAAAGTTAATAATTCCTTATTAATGTGTTATTTGTATGTTATAATGAACATCACTATAATAATGTCAGAACCTTGTCATTTCATAATTTTATCATCATTTATCCCTAAACAAAAATTATGACATCATTGATATTATCAATGTGACAATTTTTGTGCAATGTTGAAAACTTACATGTGGCAAATGGGCTTTAATTATTACTTTGAATTACTACTGGTTATAAATGTGTAATTATTACTTCTATCAAACACACCATTCCATTATAAATTCTTTTCTATTGCTAATGTATTTATTCTAAAAAATGTTTTTTTATTGCTTAAGCTGGGAAGAAAACATTGAACAGGTGGCTTAGCTTTGCAGTTGGCAGTATCCTTGGAGATGTATTTATGCATTTATTACCTGAAGCATGGGCACAGAATCAAAGTAAATATTACCTTTTTCTATTAATATTTCTTTATTCTCTAAATGTTTTTATTATCATGAGAATTTCTTTTTATAATTTTTACCAATATATTTATTTGTTGTTTTTAGAGTCTGGTTCAGGAAATCAGATGGCAATTGGACTTTGGGTCATTCTTGGTATACTCTTGTTTCTTATTATTGAAAAACTATTTATTGAGGAGGCTTTAGCAGAAGATAAACAACATACTGCATTAGTTGAAAAGGTATACTTTAATTACTGACTTCCAAAATTAAACAATATTTTTGCCTATAATGTAATTTTTTTGCTATTCTATTTTTTCTAACTTAAAATAAAAATTATTTGGTTACTTCTGCCTTCTCTTCATTTACCCATATATCCACTTATTCAAGAACTGGTAAATGGCTCTTTTCAGGGCCATAACATTTTGATTCATATTGCTACTTTATTAATAGCTACTTAATTACATTAGTGTATATAAATGTATTATGTAAATCTTTTTTTTGTAATCAATCTTTATATATAACAAAAATGAAATTACCTTTTTAAAGAGTCTTTGTTGAAACTATTCTATTGTTGTTGCTCATACAAATTAAAATGGCACACATGATGGGTAAATGGCTATTATTTTTGTAATTAGTATATATGCAAAAATACCAAAAACCTTCATTAGTTTTCAAAAAGTTTTCATCTGCAGATCGATATTTTCAATGCTTAAAAACATTACCAAATTTGCCATTACACTTCAGAATCCTATAGAAAAAGGTGAATCGGATAAACAAGTTTCAACAAATTCAAAAGAATTGTTGCAATCTGAAAAGGATTCAAATTCAGTTCAAAGCAGAAAAAATGGGGAGAAAATTAAATTGAACTCCAAAAAGAAACCTCTCCCAATATCTTCAGATCAGAGTCACATTGCTGAGGTGACGCATGATGCTGAGATTAAGGTATTGTTTTATTCAAGTTGTATAGAATAAATTCCTCAATTATCTTCATATATATGATTTGGTTAAACAATTTAAAGCATTTAATAAGATCACCCATTTTTATAGAAAGAGAAATATAACGAAAAGTTGTATAAGGTAAGGTAAATATAATTTGGGAACTATACATTTCTGTTCCATTAAAGATTTGTGTGTATTTAATATATGCATAATTGGTACTTGGCTATGAAATATATATATATGAAAATGGTACACTTATTTATACACTGTAGTTTTGGATATGGTTGTTATTATTTTTAACAGTTTTACATTTATGTGTAGAAGTGGTGTGTGTATTATTATGCTAATATCAAAATCTGCTCTGTTATACAATTAATAAATACAGGAAAATTAATGTGAAACATATTACTATCAATAAAGTAAGATGTGCTACTGAGTTGTTTTTGGATATTTTATGGAATTATGATTTTGTTATCCAATTGAAACATTTTATCTTTTTATTTAGATTGCTTTAAATATAATATTTTCAACACACTGTATTCACATCACACAGTAAAACTAAAATATGGGTTATTATAACTATTAAGAATTAAAACAAAAAATGATAACTATATTTTCAGAAAATATGTCAATTAGAATAATTATTTTAATATTATGTTATTTGGTTTATTTTGAGTCATCTGTTTTACTTTTTTTAGAATATTGTATATACTAGTTATATGTACATAAAGCTGTATATATATATTTTAGTAGAGAATTATTTGTTTTTATAAATTTATAATTAGTAGAACGATAACTGAAACTACCATAAAATCATTCATACATAGATTAATTTATTTTAAATTTGTCTTTAATACATACCTTTCTATTTTACTAAATTTTTATTCAGAAAACCTCTCCGTAAATTTTTTTACTGCTTTAAAAACTTCCAAAAAGTTAGTCTTATAAGATAAATCCTAGATTTACAGAACCTTTCAATTAATGTTTTTTATTATATTACTTACAAAAGTTTGATTTGTTGCATTGTAAGTTTAAGTTATATAGTGTAACATGGTTCCTACCAACCCTGGATACCTTCTAGATAAAAAATTGTCTTCTGGATCTCCTGGATATTTTTCACAAAACTGCATGCAAAGATTTGTTACAACAACTGCAATGAATGAATGTCGTTCTGCTTTTAGCAAAATGGAAATAAAATGTAAAACTTGTATTCACTAAGTTAAAGCAAGTCATTGATTTACTGACATTGGATTTGGAGCTAAGCGGGCTATTTATAAATTACCCCATCCAAGTGAAAAACTTGAATTTTCCTTGAGCTCGTTTCATACAAAATAAATTCTCCTGAATATTATTTCTGTTATTTCCTGGATTTCTCTTGGACATTTTTCTGCAAAATAATGTGTAAAACACCCTGTGTAATCCATACTTATAAAATAGAATGTACCAATCACATGTTTTAATACTACATACTTGTACACACATTTTGTGTAATGTGTTAGATAGTAAATAAAACATAGTTGGATGTCTAGTTGTACAGGCTAGTATTTTTATTCTCTTTCTTCATGCAAGCAGTGCATCATCATTACCTTATCTACTATAGTATAACGAGCAAAATGTATTTAAATATTTCTCTTATTGTATATAATTGTATATTGTACAATAATTAAATCTGAATACATATATGAGTTATATTCGGTTGGTTCATCCCATTTCCATGTTTCTTTCATTTTCGTTTCTAGATTGAAGGCTACCTCAATCTGTTGGCCAATGTTATTGATAACTTCACTCATGGATTAGCAGTTGGCGGTAGCTATATGATATCATCCAGGGTAAATTATAGTAGCTTATATCTTTAATGTTTAATAATATAAATATTTTTATATAATTATCAGTAATGTTATTCGTATTTTATTTAGTAATTTTGTATTCCAACTTATGACATCGATTTCAAATAATACTTTTTGATTGTAAATGAACATATTATTATATTCATCAACGCCACCACAAAGCAAATCAAAGATAGAAATGAAAAATAACCAGAAATTATCAATGCGACTGTCAAATAAGAAACAAAATTTCATAATAATATCTGGATTGCTTAAACAAAAGAATTGAGTTGTCATCAATCCACAAATATTATTTATTAAAAAAATTTACAATCCTAAATAAATTACACTCTATGTAAAACAGGCCTGTAGTGATACGATGATAAGGGAAACCTATAGATTTAAAAGACAGTCTGTCAAATCTAAAAAAGCAAAAAAATAATTGGGGACAGGTCGGATAATAAAGAAAACATGTGTAATTACACGAAGTGTTATTAATTGATCAACCCCATTTCAACCTTTTCAGGTGTCATGTTTTATAAATAACTAAATCTTTTTTTTACCAGTTAGGACAAATATAACGATTATTTTTTTTGCGCATATTAAAATTTGATGATATAAAGGATTTTTGAGGATTTTTGACAATTGTATTTTAATATAGTCTTGACAAATAATGTTTTATTTTAATATTTTAAACTTGTATGTAAATTTCTTAAGATTTGTAGGTTTGCTATCTTGCTCTGAATATATTTATACTTTTTGATTCATTATGAATAACATTCGGTTATATTTTTCAATGTCAGTGATGTTATAATATATTGACATAATAATAATATGATGCCGAGTATTTATTCAATCATTTGGCTATATTTATCTTGTATTTGTCGATTCTTATGGTACATGTCCTTTCTTATATATTTTAGGGCTTAATTAATATATCGTTTTGTATTCTTTACTTGAGTAATAAGGTTGTAGACATACCGAAAATATTCCATTGATATTCAAACTTTTAAGATACCCGGAAAATCCCTTTAAAGGTAGGAAGAATAATTTTTTTTTTAGAATTTATTTAGAAACAAATAGTAATCGTTCGTAAGGTCGCTTTGAATCCTATTTAAATGTAATTTTGAAATCTAAAGAGTAAGTATGTTTTTTTAGTATATTACAGTTAATGTATACAATATGCTTACATATAGGTATTTATTATTTCCTTTACTAGAAAGTTCATTACAAAAAGAATGTATTGCGTTCACTACCTGTTTTTTTAATTGAAATAGGTGATTTCACTTTTTTCTATCAGTTGGGAGTGCTGACAACTTTTTGTATTCTTATTCACGAAATTCCACACGAAGTGAGCGATTTTGTTATCCTACTCCGGGCTGGATTCAACCGATCCCGTGCAGCCAAAGCTCAGGTAATCTAATATCATCATGCTTATAGAAGAATAACGCCATAATAATTGCCCTGTTTTTAAATTTATTATAGCTTGTTATGTTTATCAATATCGTCAACCACTTTATTTTTTAAAATATTTTAAACGGTTGCATTGATTACATCGTACAATTGTCTTATTTTCTTACTAGACTGATTTATATGTTAATTGGGAATTTTGTGTTACACAAGCATGCCTAAAATAAATTGCCTGAAGTTCTCGACAATTTTAATAAAAGTATACAATTATGCGATGTTAAAACAAAGATATTCAAAATGAGGAAGTAATCTAATTGGCTTAATATATTTTATTTTTAATCTTATACCAAATTACTATTAACAACGGATTTGTCACTAAATTATTTATGGATAGTCCGTATATAGTTCCAAAACTTGTGTTCGTTGTATTTGCACGTAAAAAAATTATGAAAAGAAATAACTGCTTTAAAATGTCCTATGAGACTAAATAAACTTGCGGCTGTTTGGTAGTTTGTCTATTCAGGGAAATTATATAATTCCTTTTGGGGCTACTTATGTATTATTACAATATATAATACATATATGACGTGGGCCATTTATATCAAATAATAAATTAAGGTTCATTTTTCATGTTAGCATTGGACCGCAAGTGTTGCCACTCTACTCCGTAAGTCTAGTTATTCATTTAGAAGATGCATTGATTATTACTTTAACTATTGGATCAATTGTCAAGTGGATTGGTGAACGTGCAGTCTACTTTATTGTTCACAACAGATTTTTTAGTCATATAATTACTCTAATTAAATTAAAGGTATATTGTTTTATTTTATTTCTAAATAAATGTTTTATTGACTATTTTATTGTATTGTTGCTTATTTAAACAGTTAAAAGTTGTTTTGACTTTTATCTGTTATTTTATAAGTTGATAGCTGTTTGTTTTTACGGTAATCACATTTTATTAAAATTAATTAATTCTAACTTATATAGCTTTTGTTTGATTCTAGAGCATTTAGGCTATCACTTAGTTTGCGTTAAGACATTAATTTGTAATATAACTTTTTTTAAATATATTTAAATATAGAATCTTATTTGATTTAGATAGTATCTTTGCTGTCTTTATTTGACAAGTGAAACTTTCCTATTTATACATAATTTATTGTTTAATCACATATTATTAGGTTGTCATACAAATATGTATGTAATATATGATATACAAAAAATTGGGGAAATGAATGCTATAAATATGACTAAAAGTATGTGGTAAAGTAAATCAATTTTTATATTGTTTTCATTTATCAATTTTATTATAATATATCTATTCGCTTTGAAACAATTCGCATTATTTGAAATTGATAATGCAATTTGGTTTACTTTTTTTACAATATTATAATCCAATTCACATATGTTATTTCTATTCTAAATTTTTCTTTTAATTAGCCTTTAAGGAAACCAGGAATTATCAAAACACTTAACAATTGGCCGGAAGTCACTTGCTGGTGCATTCTGACAACTGTTTATACATGTTTGCTCTTGATTGACTCTGACTATTATAAATTTAAAGAAATTTCACATTGCCAAAGAGCTCTCCAAGTGGTGCATTAGTATTTATTTTCTCCTTTACTGCCTACTGTTTAATTTTTGTAGAAATATTAGTTCCGGTAGAAAATAAATTTTGGAAACTCTAAAATGCACTGTGAGTCAAGTACGTTGTCCCGTTTTATATTAACGGTTGATCATACGTCCGCGACATTTTATGTGTGTACCTACATAATAAAATACTATTTTACTTCATAATTAGGAACACACTGGGAACATTGTCTTGGTGGGTGCAAGGGGATTACAATCTTTAGATTTCAATCATGTTTATTTTTTTTTCATACTAGGCTACATACTTTTGCGTATTTTCTATAATGTAACAGTTAAATGGTACAAAATATATTACTTAATTTCAATGTTATTAAAGTGTAGTTTCGTATAATAATAATAGCTTTTAGTAATATAATTTATTATTAATACTTTGTTATTCTCTGACAATGGATGTTATTTTTAAGTATGTCATTGAATTATCTTGGTATTTTAATATGATGGTATTATATTTATTTATGGTTTAGCCTAAAAATCCTAGGCCTGTTTTAGAAAAAATAAGTTTCATATAATATACAATTACATAAAACATTATAGTAATATACTCAGCTTCTACTCAACATTTAAGCATTTTTATTCAATACTTGGTGTCTTTCATCATTTTTATTTTACGATGAGATTTAGTTCCAATTGTAGTATAGTAATGCCAAATATTTTTTTATTTAATTCTAAAATAATAATAAAAAAATATTGAAAGTTCTAATTTGATAGCTCTTTTATTTTTTAGTAAATCAGTTTTTTCCTTCGATTGTTTGTAGTTGTTTATAAACATGCAAATTAGTTTCGCTTATATGCTTATAGGTTCTCCATGGTCATTTGAAACAACGTTATAAGTTCACCGTGTTTTCCTAATGTAAAATAGTCTTTTAAATGTCTCTGTTTTGTTATAAAAGAATTTCATGATTTTTACTATTTACAAATAACAAATCATAACGGATATGTACTAATCTTTACATTCATTTCACCTAAATTTGCAGTTTATTTGAAATATTTTCAG
Organism: Coelogynopora nodosa; assembly: GCA_034780555.1. Taxonomy (NCBI): domain Eukaryota; kingdom Metazoa; phylum Platyhelminthes; order Proseriata; family Coelogynoporidae; genus Coelogynopora; species Coelogynopora nodosa. Next base: position 8,373 of record JAUZND010081267.1, on the reverse strand, counting down.
GTTTAAACCTACGTAAATTTGTTAAGGTTTAAAAAATTTTTTTTTTGTAAAAACCCTTGTAAATTATATTAGAGTCACACAAGCTTCAAGGTATGAAATAGATAGAATAGACGTTCAGTTTAAATTATAGCATTAATTTAAAAAGAATCCTCGGAACGTGAATGGTTGTGGTAGTTTTAGGTCATAAAATGATAAACTCGCTGTACATAAGATACTTCAAAATTAAAGATAAATCTCATCCGTTTTCTCAATTTCAGAAAAAGTTTCAAACTATATTTTTTTCTTTAATTGTCATTTAAAGCTTTTACTTTTAATTCATCTGAAAAAGTGTTTACGTTAGTAATAAAATGAATGAGCTATAAATAATAAATACTTCCGTTAGGTCACTACCATAACTTAGATACAATAGACCATTCAGAAAATTTGGATTGTTAATTATAAGACATATTGCATTGTAATATATTACAAATTTTTTTCTGTATACCATATCTGGCTACAGTTGTAATACAATCTAAGCATGTTTACACAACTGAGTTGTGTGTGCCTTAGCTTAACTATATGGTGCTCATTCAGAATGAAAGTTATGTATGATATCAATAGATATTGTTTTGTTGAATAAATGCCGTTGTGGAATCAGTTATAGTAAATATTAAATTAGTTAAATACATTTTAAATAATTTCTCGTTTATTATAATACAGTTACTTTTACATGCTTTCGTTTAGCAACTTTAAATATTAGGTAGTCTACAGTGAATTATGTATTAAACTAAGCAATACTTTTTTTAATGTTTAAAGTATAAAATTATAAACTAATTTCAAACACATATATATATATATATATACTTTTATATATATTATTTAAATATATGGAATATATATATATTTTTTAATGATGATTGCTATTTTAAAATATATTTGTTTATAGTATCAATTAGATATGAAACAGCTTTCTCGTATAAATTGTGAGTATATATGCAGCTTTTCTTTAAGCAGTACAAAGTTAAGCAGTTACTATCTTTACTCCTACTGTATAAATAACACTAAATTAGACTATGATTCTAAAACGGTACATATAGTAATTTTTATATAATCATAACTATAATTAATATCATACTTGGATTTGTTATCCTTGCGATAGCGCTGCGTTATATCAAATGACTTGTGGGTGTAAATTGTTTTCCTATTGAGGTTCCCACGCTTACCATTTATTAATATGAATATTATTATTGGTGTTAAAGATACACTTTTGGTGTATCTCCTAAGTATTTAATGATATTATTTGTTTTGTGCAACACATTATATTTAGTACGTATTTTTATTTCCCTCAAGTAGTTCATTATGTATATGGATTAACATTTTTACAATAAAACAATGAGTTTTTTTGTACTTCAGCAATTCAAGGCTAGTGTCATTTATTTTATTTGTTAGAAATAAATTGTTCATATACTCATAAACATAATCTCAAGTAAAGTTTTCAACTATACTAATTTAGTTCTGAGTTTTAATATTGTATTATATCATTTTCTGAATTAATTGTATATACTATATTATCATTAACTTCGATTGCTATAGCCTCATTTAATTAGCATTATCACACACTCCATAACAATGTGTAGCAAGTTGCAAATATGTACTCATACTTGATTTTTTCAGTATTCATATGAGCATACTTGGAATAGAGCTTGGGCTTATTGACATTACCAAAATGTTCATATTTTCATTTCAGCTGTGGACCGCAACAGGAAGTCTCTTCGGCGCTATCTTCGCTTTGTATGCTGATTCGGCAACTACAGGTAACTTAAAGCTGCATTGTGTACCGGTTGCTTGTCATCACTGTATTTTGGAATAATGTTCCACATCTTATCAATAAGACTAAATTAATAACCTCATTAATTTAATATTTTTCTAATTGCTGTTCTATTAACTATTCGCTTTTCTATACTATTAATTATCAACTATGAAGTTTTTTATTTATACGTATATTACTTAACCTAATATATATTTATGTTAAAAACAAACCTTAAAATAAAATTAAATATTTTTAAATCGAGTTTTTACACCGCTATTGTCTACAAATTATAAGTGTGTGTAAACATCGTGAATGTTTAAGTAGAAATGTATTATTTTTGCTGCTTTATAAATTAGTAATAATTCGTAAACATGTAACAGCTAACTAATTTAATTTGTATGTTTTTGTGCACCCATATCTCTACAGCTTTATTTTGTAGCTATAGTTTTCTAAGTGCGCTTGCTCTTTATCTAACAATACTTTTGTCAGCAGCGATCGAACTACAACTAAACTTATGGCCTCATTGTGCTCACGGCGTATTTAATATTATATAAAGTTGTTTGACCTTTTAAATCCGTTCTCAAATGTCGCACAGATTCTACACTCTTAGTTTATCATGTCCGGCGTCTAACGATGACCAAGAGTGTAAAGTTTACCACTGGCTATAATTGTATGACCTCTTGATTTGACATGCTTTACACTATAAGTGATGACGTTGCAGGCTGAAATAATTGGCACCCTTTGACCCTAAAAAAGATTACCGATAATAATATCGATATTTACACCGTAAAACGTAATAGTCGAAAGTACGTTACCCTTGGATCAAGTCAATTTTGATTACTAAGTGAGATTTTCAGACGTGTTTGTTGCATACTTAATTATAAGGATTAGATGAACTTTAAGATAAAGGAACTGTTTGTTCTAAAAAAACGTAATGTAGTGTGTTTTAATCAAACTGTATTGTACTCTAATATGCCACAGTATTCACAGTGTGTAATTAGTTTTAATTGTATTATATTAACAGTAATTATATATCTGACTCTTTAACGTGTGTTTTAGGCCGTTCAAAAGGCTGGATCCTGCCGTTTACTTCTGGTGGATTTCTATACATTGCGCTTGTCTCGCTTGCACCAACATTGATCAAAGAGGGAAATCCGAAGTAAGGCAATGTTTACTACTTCTAACAGTTTTCTGTATTTTTGCATGAATTGTTCCTACCAAAAAACTATGTGCTTTATGTAAAACAAACAAGTATTTATATTTTAATTTACTGTTAAACCAATGCTATATTTAACCGCAAAACTTATCATTATTATCTATTAGATATAAAAATCAAATTTTTAGACAATTATTTATTAATGTTGTAAATTATATATTTTTCGTCAATCTTTCCAATAATCAATGCTTGTTTTAATTTTTGTTTATTTCTTATGACAATTTATGTGGTCGAGTAATCATATGTTTTGTTAACACACCGTTTAAACGGTTCCTAATCTATCTAGCGATACTAGTGATAATATACTTTTCTACTCCAAACACGAAGAGCGACCAGTTTAAAAATCTCAGTTTGGTAAATGTTTAAAAATAGTTTTTTAAATAAATAGTTTACTACTTTTTTTTAATTTAATAATTAAAGCAAGTGTTACACAACATTTTAATTCAGGATAATTTGTTATATATATCCTGGTTTAATTTTTCCGATTGGGTCCTTGATATTTTCATTCCTGTACTTTTACTACCAAATTATTATTACAATTAGATTGTTTTCATAATTAAAAATATAATAATACTAAATAATAATTAACTTGATTTTTTTCATTAAATTGTTATGCTCTCATTATGTAAGTAATATGTTCTTTTCTGTTTCCAGAGAGTCCATGATCCAGTTATCATTGATGTTAGCTGGTCAACTGACAATGGTAATTCTGTCCTTATCTTGTGACTAGGAGGTCCAGGACTATCACAATTGATCGTCAAATTTCTGATCAATTGCAATGTGTATAACAATGTACAGCTACCACACAGCTTCGATTTCATATATTACATTTACACCATTATAGAGGGAGAGCTCAATATGACCCTTTTTGTTGTTTTGTTTTTTCTTCAAAATTTTACTGATCTATTTTAACCAATTTTTTTATTTGAAACTAAATAATTACACATTTCCTATATCTGAAGTATAGGTGGTTCGTAATGTTATTGCATAATGTAGTAGCCTTACTATACAGGTAAACCTATATTTCATTCTATTATTTTACTTCTATTATTCTCTACTGTGTAAAACTCGCTTAATGTTTCAAGTATGTTTATTAAAAATGTTAAAAGAAGTGTTTTTATTATGTCATTTTAAATCTGTTTTTATTTGTTTTTGAATCCATTCATTTCGGCACAATTGTGTCTTTTAACTTCATCAAAGAATGTGCATTGATTATTACTTGTATTACAACTAAGTTTCAAGGTTTTATATACAACTTATAATAGTTCGTATATGCATTCTGTGCTATTCTATATATTCTATCAAATGCCTTTTCACAAAAAGTCACAATAATATTGTGTAAATTTTTTGTTAAACCATGCCTTTACTTCATAACAGTATTAAAACAATGTCTCGGTAATACTCCGACCATATAGGCCTAATCACGAATATAATACTTTTACATCAGAAGTCTCACGAATTAAGAGCAGAGAAATAAACCTTCTACTTTCTGCTACATTGAAGTGATGAATATTTTAGGACCGTTGACTGTTCTTTAGGTTTATCATGATTCATCGTCAACGTTTTCTCTGGATTTCCAAAGATGAACACGGTGCTTGGCTTCTTCATTGCATGTTGCTGAATCTCACCGATTCTTTCATATCATGTTATATGAACTACTCAAAAATCATAGTGCTCATGTTAGTGAATAGCACTGCCTTTTTGAATAAAGTGCCTTATTTAAAGTATAATATGCATAACTAACGTTGTTTTCATAAATTCGTAGAATGCCCTTCTCATATACTATTTGTTTTTAATTTTGTTACATGACAGTCTATGTGTAATACAAACAAAGCCATACGAATGGTTATATTGAATTGTTGGTCAACTCTTGATTGTATGACTGTAATATAGAACACAGAGGAACACAGAAAATACTTCGTATAAACAAATCCGCAATATATATCTGCCCATATTTGATTTGTTCAACTGTCGCATTGTAAAAATAGGTATTAATAAAAATCATATTGTTATGTTTCAATCAGTTCATATTTTCTTTTCTTACTGTTCAATGTTTTATTTAAACAATCAATTGTTATTCTTAAATTGACTTGGCTAACTGCAGAACAAGTATAGCTTAATGTAAAGTATAGATATTTACAACGTTAAATCTAGGATACAATGTACATACATTTTATTGAGATTAAAATTTCACTAAAATCAAACTGGTTGAATAGAGAGTAAAAGAAACGTAATGACTTTAAATATGGTCTCCCTAGCTATGTGTACCGTTTTGTTGAACAATTTTGAGATTTGTGTGAAAAAAAATCTCTTAAATAAAGAATATTGTATTCTCCACTTTAACAATCTTCAGAAAAAATAATTATAAAATCCAAACGCACCTTGAAATCATTACTAATTTTTTTAATTTATATTGATCGCCATGTTTCAGGAAAAGCTTATTAATTTCTATAATGTCAAAAAATTTATGCTTTTTTGGTTATAAAATGATATTCTAAAGAATGGCCTCCAATATCGTGCTCTTTAACCCTTCGTACGTGGAGGTGGGGGAATGACAATTTTTTTCAAATAAATTAGGTTTTTGATTGAACTATAAAACGTATGAGCCTGATTTTTTTACTGTGGCTAAAATACTTTAATCTAACTATAAAATAATTTCGAATATTTTTACATACCAGAAAAAATGGTGTTATTATTGACCTCCTGGGTTTTCATACTTGCCGAAGATATAGGAGCTGAAACTTGCAACATTAATAGAAGAAATAAGTTTATCGTAAATTATATCCATTTAAATTGATTATTAAAATTAGTTATTAAAATAACCAGCAATTTAAAATGATACTAAAATTACATTTATACTACTTATATCTTTTTTCTATAAGTAGTATAATTATAAAAATATATTAACAAATATAGATCTTGTGATCTGGAATCAAATGCAAAAAGAACCAAGTCAATTGGTTGCATTGAACAAAAAGTATAGCATTTATTGTTGAATATATAGCATACAATGTATGGTTATTTTCCTAACTGGAGTTTATGACGTAATCAGATCATAAAAATTATACCAATCGATTAAAATTGCTCGACAAGTCTTTAGTAGGCACGGTTTTCCAGGGGGGGGGGGAATAAACCCTCCACGTATCAAACCCTACAAGGTATGTCCACGTATGAAGGGTTAAAAGCGATAAAATACACTCTGGATATGCTACACATTTTTTATCTATTATCAAAAAAATTGTATAATGCCGGATACTCAAAATAATATTTATAAAAAAAATATTATTATAAATTTCCTAATTATAAATATAATATAATTATGTAAATCTATATTTGTCTTTATGATGTGCTGAACGATTCTATTATGTTTTTAATTTGAGTAAAAAAAAATATTTGTTTACATGTGATATGATATTATAAGAAGCCTTACTAAGTTTGGCTGACTATTTTTTTGCAAATTTCAAAACATTTAATATTGCTAACGCCTTAGATGAATGGTTTACATATAGTATAGTTATTTTACTACCTAGAAAATCGTCAAAAATAATAAGGTCTACTCGATATATATGTATATACTATACCAAATGAGAAAAAATAATTATCACTTTAACTAGGTTGTAATGATCTTTCATATTATGTTTCATAGTATAAATATAATACTATAATGGATAATATATTGTCGCTGTTTTTAATATTTCAGTTACTAAATTGTACGCTGAGAAATTCATTATCTATGAAATTTCGGTTATCTTCTGGTATATATTTACGTATGAATTATAGTAACAGACGAGTGCTTATAATATTACCTATAGTTGTAAATAATGATTAAATATTTTTTTAGAATTTATTTACAAAAAAGAGATACTTATATTTGAATGAATAATTATTGGAAAAAATTTTAAAAATTATATACAACTATACACATTCATTTAAATAAAATGTAGTTTACTTTTATCTAATATATTTAATCATTATTTAAAAATATGGCTTGTTATTATAACCAATATAACTCATTTTATCATTTATAGATAAACATTTGTTAAACACAATACTCCCATTTTAATATTTTTGAAAAATGATTTTCATATTCGCATAAACTCAATAATTATTCTCATTTTTATTCAAAACATATTTCAGATAATTTTACCATCTGACATAATTTTAATATCTTTGGTTTTTTTTAAATATATAATAATTACCTTAAATAATAATTCAATCATATTGTTTTTTGGTGTATCAAACATAAAAGTAATAAGGGAGCCATGGCCATTCAAACAGTTCGTAATGTGATTTCTATTTTTAAACCCCCTCATTACTCTATAACACACCCTCTGAAACAAAGCATACTTTTTTTGATTGCTCTAGTATTACAAAAATAAAAATTACTTTATAAACAAAAATCGATTTTATCATAGGTTTGCGACAGTGCGCTCTGCGGTATTACCATAGAGATTGGATAAATGAATGAATCAAACATTGAGTAAGTAAAACAATTCTGATATCTATGAGTATAACATAAATAATTTAAAAAAATTTAAAACAAAAATCGATTTGATTAATAGGTGATAGTGCGCATCTGTCTCTCTTGATGGGGGCTTCTTGTCCCTCATGAACGAAGAATCAACCATGGCGATAGCCACAAATCTGTCGCCACTGCCGAGTTCTAGTCGGAAGCGAACTCGGTTTGTACACGTTTCTTCATCCTAGTTGAGGGATAAGAAGCTTGAGTTTAAAAATCTCGAGTTGGAGATTTTGAAGTTGGAAAAGGAGCTCAAATTATATAGTTAGAATTTATTTATATTGTTATGTATAACCTTTAAGACAAAAAAATTGTACTTTTTTATATGTTTTTGTTGAAAGGTTAATTTTTTTTTTCTTTGCATTTATGTATAGTGTTAACATATAATTTTATTACTAAATATAAATTTACGGTGTTTATTCTATACTTTATCAAATATGAGGATTTTTTCATGTTACTACGTATATATCAATCTAATTTAAAAAATGAAGAAAATTAGTGTTATTAGAAAATTATAAGTTACAATAACTTAACAGCTTGTATTATTTACATTTATTTTAAAGATCTTTTATGATATATGTTTTAAAGTTAAATGACAATCAAACATTCAGTCTATATATATATATATATATATATATATATATGCATACAATAAAAGAGGCACCAATAGGAAACTTTCAAAATCGGAATACTTAAAAAATGCGGACATGTATAAATGTAAAATTGGACGAATAAACAATTTATACAGGAAACATGGCTAATAGTTGTTGATGTTGATGTTGATGTTCAGGCGGGATCCCCGTCAGGGAAGCCGAAGCCCCCGCAGATACGAGGCCACCGCCACGGGGT
>JAUZND010081256.1:0-16024 GCA_034780555.1 Coelogynopora nodosa | reverse complement strand
TATTAATTATTCCATGGACTGCTTAGGACTATTACAACATATTTACATCATGATATACGTTAGTGGTTGCATTTGTTAATGTCTTATAACTCTGTTAGATAAAATATCCGTTAAATTAGGCTTTGGTCTCAGACTTTTGGCCGGGACTGTATAATATCTAAATCATGGTAGTCAATAATACCAGAAAATGAAACAAATCTATATTAACTAATAACACAGTCAATAAAAATGTCATAATCAAATTGCATTGTAGACATATTTGACTAAATAAGTGTGTCTTTTATTCTTTCCGGTATATATATATTGTAAAGTCATAAATAAGGCCATCAATATATTTTCCTGAAATAGTTTTTCATAAACATTCCAGTTTTTATTAGCAATTAGAATGGTGATTGTATATCAAGTATGATTGCTTCTTTTAAATTGGTTCGTAATTTATATATTTTTTGTTTATTCCTAATTGGTTCTGTCTTATATATTAGCTACTGCGACACGCTATTCGATATTGACAGACTTTCCTCATATTTCATCGATAAAATTATAGTTTTTAGTCTTCTATAGTTGGGTATATTTTCTGATTACTTTTATAGTTGATTTTCGCTATTAATAAATAATTGTCCTATATTATAATATATATATATACGTATTTATATGTATTAATATATGTATTTAAATATCCATGTAATGCTTACAGCAGTGGAACGTATACTGTTTCGGTTAAAAAGGAAATTCTTAACTGTTATTTTAGGTGACTCCGATTTTCATTATGGTAGGCTTGACTTTACTTTGTTACCATAAGTTATTGTGCTATTAGTTTATTATGTTTATTAATAACTGAAATGTTTTGTTAGATTTTAATCCATTTACGTTATTGACTGTTATTTTGACAACTGACTTTTCGAAACAGAGTATAGGGACTGTAGGTTATTGTGAATAGATAGTGCAATAACAATTTCACTAATGAAGAAGATATTAAAGAATATGACATACTGGTTTGTTAAAGAGTATTCTTTATTATTATTGAGGTTGTAGGGTCTGTTATGAATAGTCAATAATCACAGTTTTTATAACTTATTAATAATTATCTTATTTTTAACTATACTAAAAAATATGTTTATAACAGTTTATAATGTGTTGTATAGGCTATAGTGTGAATATTTACACTATTTAAAGAATTATTCAAACGACAAAATCTATGTGAATATAATATAACATCATGAGACACTGATTTGAATTGAAATATTTCCATTAGTTTTATTATAGTGAAAAAGCAATATGTGGAACAGTTGAATTATTAAATAGATATAGCACAAACATTAGTTAAATTAATATAATAAGTTAGTATTTATTATGAAATGGAACACTTATTCGAAAACTTTTACTAAATAAAACGGAGCTAATATTGCCCCACTGATATCAACGAGATAATATGAGAAGATTCAAAGATTCAAAACGTAATACTTTCTTTAGATCTCATGAAATTGAAGAAGATTTCCACTCGGATTCCTGGACTCACTAAACAACGCAAAGCCGACGCCCTTATTTCACGTTACGCCTATGGAACCTGCATTGCATTCAACCCACAAGACAGCATCATGTAAGTTATATATAGGTATCGCCACTTGTCATGTGTACTTATGCTGGTTTGTTCATAATTGTTCCAATGGTCAGTATTTATTGCGTCTATATTTAATTAAACATATGATTTGATTCCAAATTCTGTTTTTTAAACATTTATTAAAGGGTCTGACAGATATACTAAAGGGTCGGACGGTAAAAGCGGTAAAATAAATGACTTTTTAATTTTATTTACTTTAATGTATGCAAAAAATAACTTCGCATCTTATGTATATATACTCTAATGTCTTTCATACTTCATAAATTAATTTATTATCATATTTTTGGTTTTTGTAGAATATATTATATAAGTTTAGTGTCAGATGGAATCGATTACCTGGTGACGTTAAGTCGTGATCGACTTTTAGCGACTCCCAGAATGAACTTTCTCCACTTCGCTCGGTCGCTGATTATTTTTGTTAATTCCAGTAGTGGTGTTCCGGTGTTTTCTTGGTGCGGCTGATCCAGTTTGTGTTTGGTCTCCCTCTCTTCCTAATTCCATCCATCGTTCCGAAATCAAAATTGAAACCATTAAAAAAAATTTGAAGTATTATGCCATTTTTTATCGAAAATTAATAATTTGATCCTTTCTGTAGTGGTTTATATACATTATAAGTCGAATATCATAGTTAAATACTGAAAACTATTTCATTTAAAAGTACGAAAAAAAGTTAAAGGAACGACTTTTTCATACAGTAATACATTCTTTATATGGATCTAAACGCATACGATTTGTTACGTTCAATAAGAAAAAAAATTGTTTATAAATTTGTTTAATTTTTTTTAAACGTCATTTGCTTTTTGTTCCGTCCGATACTAAAGTAAAGAATTTATAGTTGTATGCTTTTAAAACCGATGATACGAATATAAGGTCATTTTTGTTGCTTTCAGAAAAGGTCAAAGATTTCATCTTCTGATATGTTATTTGTTTAATGTTTGCAAAGATGCGCTGTTTCAAAGTTTTAATTTCATTTTTGAAAACAGTTAGATGAACGCATCATCTAAAAGGGATAGTAGTCATTTTTTGCTTATGTAATTTGTTTGTCAATTGTTTGCCAGTTGCAGTTTGTCACTTTTGCTTAACGTAAGTAGAATCAATAGAAGAAATGCGGCTGTCATCATATATATCTTATTCTAAAAAGCTGCTACTATCTGCCAGAATAGTATCGAAAAGTTTATGACAATCGGCGCGGAGAACATGCTAAATATATACCATTTTTATTGTTTGAATCGCATCTCAAGTTTTACACTATATCATGTTAATTAGTATTGGAATATTTTTATTATAATATTTTGAATCAGAAAACGATACCTACGAATTATAGATAAATATAATAAAGTGTTTAGGTTGTTAAACTAAAACAGTTTATATTTTTGTATACTTTAATGCTAATGTATTAAAATTTGAACTTTATAAATCACAAGACATAGTTTACTATTGGACGAAAAATGTGTATTGTACGTTTATTTTTGATCAATAAAACTTTATTGTTAAATATTCTTGGTGATTTAAAATCAAGGAAATTGTATGTGATATAAAATACAACAAATAAAGTATAACGGTCATTTATTAAAACTTTTATATTTTCATTTTTTTTTTGATATTTTCATAAATTATTCAACTCTGAACGCGGTGTATTGTTTTATATGTTTTTTATATTTCATAGTAAGCATTCAACATGTTTACTCGTCATTAAATATAATATGCAAACGTACAGATAATTAAGGTATTCTATTAATATAATTAATAACAAATGTGTCCGACCATAAACCTGCTCAGGTATGTGTATTGCAAAATACTTTGAAAAAACAAAAACGATTTTCTCGGTGTGAAATAATGTCTAAAGTATTTTACTTTAGACACGTGGGCATACATTAAATAAAGTACCACACGTTTATGAATAAGATATTTCTATTTTTACTATTTGTGTTAACTATTTTTCAAAAAAAACTCTTAAGATATTTTTATAAGTAAACATTTTCAATGGATTTTGTACGTTATTTAATTACTTTAAAATAAGTAGATACAATTTAGTATTCACCATTCTGTTGAAGTTAAAAAGCTTGAACTTTCTGAGGATTAACATAATTAATTTGTCACCTAACATGTAAAGTTAATGCATTTTTTACGATTTATTTAAATATAGTTTTATGTGAATTTTATTATAACATTATGTTCTCTTGGTTAAACCATTGCTTTGAATTCATTGTCAATGCACAGTTACGTAACTTTTTCTTGCTAGTTATATTTATTCGGATGACCAAATAATGTACTATTTCTATTATTCTAATTGTCATTTCACAATTGCAGATATTTGGTCGGCACCGAAGATGGCTTCATTCACAAGTGTTCCTGCTCTTATAACGAACAGTATCTGACCAACTTCTTCGGTCACACGGTACGTTATAGATTATGCCCAAGTTCAGTTTTTTTTAATATATTTTGATTCCAGAAAGCCATCTTGTATTTTATTTTATTTATAAGACCAATTTTCATTGCTATAATGTTATAGGGTCAACCTAATTTTATAATATAGGAGAAAATAGTAACTGTTTAAATGTTTATTACTGTGTGCTTGCTTGAATATTGGGTTACTTTTAGAATTTTTTATTGACCATCACTAAATATTTGTTCGATTATAAATAGGAGTTATTATGTAGTTCGTATGTTGTTCCTAGTTTCAGTGAATGCCTACCCTTGGTGTACTTCTAACCAACATCTTCAAACTATCTTTTTAAAAATATTTATGTGTTTGTTAAAATAATATAAGAAACTTCTTATACCTATATACCTATTAAATGTTTCTGTATCACTCATAACTATCTTTTTGCATCAGGATAGAACTGAAACACATAATAATCCTGTAATTAAAACAAACATTTTTATTGACAATTTACACTTAAAGTTGGTAGCTATGTGTAAAAGCAAGCGTATTTTAAAATGTATGTCTATATATATGAAGGACTTTAAAAAAAGTTGGAAGCTTTGTACTTTATTGTCATTATATACTCAAATCAATAATTTTCTATATGTAAACACATATGGTCTAATGCCCACTGAGTGACAAGCTGGTTTAAACACTTGACCACGTTCCCCTCTTTCTCGGTCCTAGGGACCGGTTTACTCGATCCGTTGGTCGCCATTCATGAACGAGGTGTTCCTCTCGTGCTCCGCCGACTGGACGGTGAAGCTCTGGCACGTGGACCGGAGTCAGCCCATCATCAACATTCAGTCAAATGCGGTGAGTTTCACTCACCCATTGACACAATATCATATAGCAGTGGTCGATGTAGAAAACGAATTCTCCCATTTACTTGCAATTTCACGAATTCTTAACATTTTAGTTTATATGATATTTTATTATATTTTTTTCTTGAATAATCTTAAAACATTTTAATATATTTTAGATATACTTTCTTTTTTATACGAATGCTTTGTCTCAAAATATTCTATTCCCATATGCTGACATCATTAGCAATTCCCAAATATAATGCTCTATATTGTAATGGAATTTTTATATCATGGAATATACGTAGACATAACGTATGCATATTGCATAGAGCTACGTTTCAAATTTGTACAAGAACAGCTGCAAGTCTATCATCTGCCCTGATATTAGAGGCTGTCCTGGGCATTCAGGTAATGTAGTAAATTATCCTAGTATTATGTCTGTAAAAAATGTGTTGTAGTTTTGAAGAGATGAGGAATTATTTATTTTTTAAAAAATACAATGAAAACTAAAATCTATTTTTTTGTTTACTCATATAATGGTGCAATTATATATGATTGTAATTGCTTAAGGTAGTTTAAAAATTTAGACACTGATTTTCAGCCTCGATAGGTGGTTAGCAGGTATGCGTATACAATTCGAAGAACGTTTTTGTATTATAGAGTCTTATATAGTCGTTTATGGAGCCGGCTAGTATAATACATACCATCTAATACCATTTGTGCAAAATTACATTTTGTGATGTAATATGTTATGTGTATTTAAAAGTATATAGTCCTTCACACTTGTTTAATTATAATGCAATAATTATGCATTCGGATTCAACTTTTTTTAATTAGCCTATATACATTTAATAAAAGCAATGTCATAAAAACATAGATACGCGAATTTGAGAAGTTAAACTCACTCTGAGTGCGGCTGATATAACCACTGTTCTTTATTGTTGTCTGTTAAACAAAGCAAAGCAAATGTATACTTTCTTGTAAAACTGAAAAAATGGGCTATAAATCGGGAAATGTATTTTTTCGGTAATACATTTTGGAAAATTACATTTTGGAAATTTGAAAATAAATCTTTATTTTGTACTTTATTGAAACATATTCTCTTCGGCGTATTAATAATCTATTAATCATTAGTCAATTCGCTAGGTTAAAATAATGAGAAAATACTATAAATAATAAAATGTAATGAAATGTATTTATTAGAAAGGACGTTTCGATCTGATACAAAGAACATTTACATATTAAAAATGACAGTTTTTTTCTTTAAGATATTTAAAGTTATTTATTTTGGGACAACATATTTTGATTTTTTTCTTCAGTATATAATATTTATATCTACCATTTTAAGATTTTTTTAGGTTAATTAGTAATAATAATATTGTTTTTTGTAAGTTTTTATTTTTATACACTTTCTGTTCTATACTATAAAGCTTTTACATGCTTCCGTTTCTGACGAAGTAGCTAGATAAGAGTCAAATGCATTAAGTATCTTTTCACAAAACCATTATACTAAACCTGTTTTAAACTGCCATTTTCGGATTTAAAAAGTTCTTACCCTTTTTGTGTAAGGTATTCATACAGTTCCTGTTGAGGTCACTTTACAGAGACTGAACTACACAATTGCTCCTATTCGGCAAAAAAACCAAACCAAATGTAGCCTATGCATTAATGTTGAATGCTGAATAAAATGTGAAAATTCATAAAAACGATTTCGTTGTGATTATTTTATATGATTATTTTTGTAATGTTTTATACCCTATGTGTTCCTCCTTATTTATATTTTAAAATGTTCTCTAAAATGATTAATTTGCACAAAACTACTTTTCCACAAATATTGAATAAGACTATGGAGTATTAACTATTAATTAGTAAATAATAATATATTTTTGTGTATAACTATAATCATTATTTTTACATCGTTTTTGACTTTTATCTATAATGTTTAAATTTAATTAACTAGTTTTAATAATATAGACATTAAAGTATTTAAATGAATAAATTTAAATCTACATTTGATGTCATATTCATATATTTTTCAATTATTAAGTCAACATTTATTATTATTTATTATTTATGATATTTTATTATAAATTTTATTATTTTAATATTATTATGATAATTATTTATCATTTTATACGCATCCTTTTGTCTGATGCCTATATTCGTGTACTTGTAGTCAATGTCAATTTCATGACTATTGTACATACGAACAACAAAAATCATTAAAATGGATGTGATACGTGAAAAGCGAAATTCTCGCAAATAAATATAGGTTAGACGTTTTAACAATGACTTGTTCTTTAAGATCTGGAATGTTAATTGTTAAGGATATTTTGTTAATTCGTTTTATATTCTTGTAGTCACGATTATTAATAATAATTGTGAGAACAGATTTTACCAAAGGTTTGTCATTATTATAAAACAAATAATGCGATAAATTATTAAACTGTAAAAGGCAGCAAGAAAAAACGTCAGTAGCTGTAGAAGGCTCACAGACTATAGAAACTAAATTACGTCAATCGTAATCACCTTATTGTTACAATGCTGTAGCTGCTTTACAAAAAAGAAATACTAACAATCATCCTCTAGTGTTTACTTTTATTCTTTTTTTGAAATGTTTAATAATAATAATAAAATAACATGTATTATAGTCTGTTACTGAGTACAATGATTTCATTGTTTATTATTGCTTATTATGTTTCTTAGTTTGAACGTCAAATTCTTGGTTGGTATATTGGTTGTAAAAATAAAAAATATATATTTTTTATTTTTAGAAAGCGATTCAGTCTGTTTGTTGGTCACCCAAGTCGTCTGTGGTGTTCGCCTTGGTCAGTGAGTTGGGCATTGAAGTTTGGAATCTTGAAGTTTCCACGTATGTCTGAATTTTATTAAACACATCTTTTATTTAATTTAATTGTATATGAATATCATCTAAACATATATTATATAAGCCGTAAGATATTGCTATTGGAATGTATTTAAATATACAGTATAATTATGTAGTTATTGTAAGGATAATATGATTAATTAAATATAAGAGCTTCAAATGACTCAACAATAGTTTAATCTAATTAAACTGTCAAGGCAATATTGAATGAAAACAGAATGTTGACGCGCAAGAAATCAATACCACTTATCAATCAATAAAAGTATTCTATGACCTGTTATATATTGGGGAAAGCAGGGAAGAATAAATAATACTGTCCAACTTAATCCGAATATGAGTGTGGGTTAAGTTATGCATTTGATTATAATATTCTTATCAGTCATAAACTCTGCCTACTTCATTTGATTTAATAATAGACAGAGTTAAAACAAAAGTTGCGAGTGTATTATAAATTAGAAATAATTAAATCTTTTTGTGATTCCACTTCGTATTTCCAATTCGTATTTGTGATTCCAACTTTTCCAATTCTATTTTGAGCTAATTTGGTTACCAACAACTTTAAATTACCACGTTGATATTTACCACATTCGTTGCCCTTTCATTGTGTTGTTATTTGTAAGAAATATATACTTTGTATTATTGTTACATCTATACATTATTTTAAATAACGGCGTTTTGTTTTGCGCCACCTAATATTTGACAATTATTTTATAAGTATTCTATAAGTATGTATATTAGTAGAAAAATTGGTTATTTTATAAACGATTAATTATTATTTGTATGTATGCCTTAGCCAATTTATATTATATCATTATCCTTTTATTTGTGTAGATTAGATGCAAACATCATTCTCAAAAACAACCATGACGGCGTCATTACAACTGTGGAATTTTCAAATAACTGTGATGTGAGTCTCGCATCCTATAAGATAAATATTGTATAAAATATTAGTTTTTTTTTTTACATATACTGTAGATAGGCAAAACTTTTAGTTGATGGCGATATCGTTTATTTTGTAAATATAGTAGAATAAGTTTTTTGAAGTACGTACTTGTAGCGTGCAGTACAATGTGACTGCACATTACAATTTTTTAAGAACAATAATATTTTACATATTATGTATCTAATTTTTTAACTTCATCTAAAATCGTCATTTTTAAAAAATATGCACTTATTTATTATAGTTTTCATGGATAATTATTTAGATCTCATCTTATCTCACTGATTTTCGTTTATATATATTCATATATTATAAAAATAATAAAACTTCAAATATATGAAAATCTAGAAGTACGTATTATCAATAGTTTTCAAAAGTATATAATATGGATATATATTTTTTTCATAATTGTTTTATTTTACTTCTGTCAAAAAGCAACATTTCCCAATGTTAATTTATGAAGAAAGTAAACAAATAATTTTTTCTAACTTGAAGTTAATGGGCTAAATGTTTAAAAAATTGTATAATAATGATTCTCACTGTATTCGATTAGTGTTAATATACGTTATAATAACCCAAGTTAAAGATATATACGTACCAATACTACGTACCTCTAATGTTACTAATCAAAATGCTTTTTTTGACGATTTGATTGTGTTTTTATGAAGTACTATACTTGCAATACAATAGTCAGTAGGGAGACTAGGGTACCTGATGAGAGCTAAATAGCTCGAAACCGGTAATGCTCTGTTTTTCTACTGTTTTTAGTGCTTACTTATTATTTTGATAAAATTATGTGGTAATGATAATCCTTTAATTTTAAACTAGTATTAATTATAAATTGGATCAGAACAAGACATGTGATATTTATGAGAAAATAATTTTGCTGTGTTTTGGACATTTATTGATGCTAATAATTTATTTTTTAAATTGATATAATCAACTAATTTACTATATTTGAAGAATATACACTGGATTTATACTTCTAAGTCAATATTCCTAAATGCCGGGATGTTACTATAATATGGCTGTTCCATATATTTTATTACATAGCGTTTTATTTTTGTAAAGAATGTAAAAATGTCTAAGTTAATTATTTTATTTTATCTAAATTGTTATGAAGAATATTTAGCAACATGTATATGATGTCCCTATACCCTGGCGCCAATTTAATTATAATTATTTTTCCTTAAATATACTATATATGTAGGATACGTCATTTTATTATAGTCCCCTAATGTATATTGTAATATATGCAGTAATCATATATCCATGCAATTAGCTCGTTCTGTGTCTTTGTAGGATATGGAAGCCGGTAGTACCACGTTACATTATCACGCATTTTTCTATTTGCTTTAAAACTACAGATTAAGTTAATTATTTGACCGTGAAAATATGAATTTGTCGTAAAATGGTCTTCTAAGTACCCAATTTCAGTTTGACACAATTATATTGCCTTCGTTATATTATGAATAGGTGTTAATGTTGAGCGTCATAATTCAACCCCGAACCTTGTGAACAGTCATGAGTAGATTTAACATGATCAATCATGTGTTGAAGTTGTTTTTTGCATGCGACTTTGTTTCGTGAAATTTGTTGCTTGTTTGTTCTTTCTTATATTTTTAGAATCTTATTGTTGGCAATAGTAAGGGTCAGGTGAAAGTCTACCAGCTCCATAACATGGCCGCTTCTCCAAAAAACCAAGTACATTTTGTTTATTATATTAACTTGAAAATAAATTTATTTCTACTGAGAGCGTTTGATGGTATTTGCTTATTAATTACTTTTTTTTAAATTATTATTCAGGTTGAACAGGTAATGTATAAATAAATTCGAATAGTATTTTAAGTTTTATAATAATGATTGACTATTAGATATGATAATTATAATGTATTATTCATATTATTATTACATTATCTAATGATAATTTATTATGCTAATTTAAATATATATGAAGTACACATTTTCATTTATTTTAAATATTAGCTTAATAATTGTTTTATTTTTTAATATTACATTAAAAACATTAAACATAAAAAAATGTATAATTAAGGCAAAATTTTGCTTAATGTTTATATAATATTATCAAGTTGGATAAATATCCTAATAGATGATGTCTAACAGTTTCCATGATGTCTCATAATTGCAATTATATCAATCATGTGAACATAATAAACTCTCTTCGAAATATTTAATATGATTTATTTCTCTATAATCTTTATCAAATCCACTAATATCACTAATAAGATAATATATAGACCTATATATATTTATACATTTTTCATATAATATATTTTTATCATCCCAAAAATTATGTTTTCTAGCTGGCTGTTTTGGACAAGGTTATTCAATCTTGCATTGCAAGTCAACTTACGAAGGAGACGTAATAACAATTTACTCTAATTTTTATCCTCAATTTGATCTGGATTTGAAACTGTTTGCACTTATTATATCCTTTTATATTTATGTTTAAATATGTTATAACTCTATTATTCATTAAACTAATGCTATATGTTATTTGCGACATAATATAACTAGTAGAGTTTTTTACTGACATGTGTTCCTGATATATGACAATAATTATAAGTCTAGTCATTTCTGACTGAAATGTATAAGAGTAATTTTACTATAATAGTTTTTTGTGTTTTTTCAGGGAAATATATTTCATTCATTATTTAAGTGTACAAATTGTTTGTCTTGCCCATTAAGCGAGGCTAGTAAAAATTAAATTTTTTAAACATATACATGTAATCTTTTTATGGATATCTTCCTAAAATATATCATGTTGAGAAAGCTTTTAGCAAATATTTTTCATTTTTACTTTTTTGAATATTGTTCTCATCATGGAACACTGTCGCTAAGACCTAAAATCTGTATTTAACGGTAACTCTATTTTTTGTAATTTATACCTACAACGGTCAACATTTAATGATTTATATATAATTATATATTTTCAAATTTATGATACCATAATATGTAATATAATTTTAAATATATAAAATAGTTTGTATATAACTATTTTTTAACAAGAGTTGTATTTCGTAAATGTAGACAATTTATTTCAATTCGTATGTAATATGCACAGTGTTTCTCACAGATACTGAAAAACCATATAATTAGAATTTTCTATAATAAAAAATAAATAAGTCCGATAGTTAAAACTTCAATTATATACGAATTTCGGATAACTTCTTTAAACACTATAAACACTATAAAATACACTAATACTATTTTGTGTTTGTGAAACATGCCCTAAATCGTTGTATTATATACATTGTAATACTTGTTAGCTTTTATTAGAAAGATAATATAAATTTAAGTAATTACTAAAACATGTACTATTATAGAACTTCAGCTTCTTTCGACCTAGATCTAGAATTTCTCTATAGGTAAAATTACCTACTTATGTTTATGGCAGGGTTGATATTGCACATTAAAAAACACGTTTATTATAGGCTACATTTAAGGTTTTACGCCAAACTATGTCAATTCTGTAAATCACAACAAAGTGTATTAATATAATATACCATGACAATATCTAGAAATGATTGGTCAGAAATTTAAAAATGTGATTCATGCTAATATATTTTTCTGTTTTCAGAAAATTTTAAAATCTTTAAAAAAAATTCCCTAGATAATACAATTAATTTCGTTTTTTTATTTTTATAACTAAAACGTCTGCAGGGATATCAATTTATTATAACTTTGAAATGATAATATTATTTTGATTTTTAACCGTCTTTCTTATTTAGCCCTATCCATACCGGGCTCTTTAGAGTTTCCGTATAACACCGTGGGAAAGCCGGATTCCGCACCCATATTATTTTTCCATTTTCCTTCGAACTGAAGTCGTGATGCAGTATGCTTTCTACACAAAAAATGCAGGATATACCTGCATTGCATTCAACATAACAGCATAATGATTGTTGCATGCAATAAAATCGAAATTTAGTGCAGGGTGTCCGATACGGAGCTCTGTATGTTGTATAATATTTTGCTGTAAAAGTAAGTGTTAACTACAAGTCTTGCAAAGAATAATAATTGACTTGTCAAGTAAATAGTAATTTATTATCTGTTATATTTCAATGCGTGGTCAATGAACATGGTTCATCGATTAGAGTAATAAAATATTTTAAAAAATAGGTTATTTACATTATTTAATCGGACTGTCTTACAGAAATGATCTCAATAGCATATTTATGAGATGGAGGAAATTGATCAGAGAGTTCACATGATCCCCCATTAGTTTATGACATTGAATATAATTCAAAAAGTTGTAAATAATGGTTTTGGGAAAAGTTACAGGGCTACGTTTGTGATTTGAAAATGACTTCAACAATGTTAGAGAGCGTGGTGGAAAACCGCACCCCTTGGAATATGGATAAGGTTAAGTAGGCCTGTAGCAAATTTTATTATTTGTTTATTAAATATTAAAACATTTAAAAAAAAGGTAATTAGATAAAGTTTGTTGATCTCAAAAATATAATGCATTAGTACTATGGGTTTTAATTTTGTATACTAACAAAATACTAGATTTTCAATTTATAAATATTTATTATTAGTACTACTTTAGTGTAAATTATACAATAATCATTTCATTAAAATTTTGTTCAAAATATCATTTTTTTAACTGATTAATAATATAATAATAGACCATTTAACTTTAATACAATAAAAGTACACACAATTCTTTCTAATCGAAAATTGTATTTAATTATAAGAAGATAATATGATTAAATAATTTGGGAATCACCTCAAAAATATTACACAATTTGAGAAAACATGTTTTTTAATGTTAACAATCTAAACTGCTAATTTTTCAAAAAGTAATTACATTATCTATATTTAGTCAGCGTTTGCAAATGTCAGCTATACATTTATATATATATATATATCTTATATACCTACAACAGATCAGTTGATGAAACAGAATGTTTTGTTATTGTTATAAATGATTGTATTTTTTACAAACAAACTCATAACAAATATATCTATATTTGAACTATATTACAAATATGTATTATACATATATATATAAATATATAATGTGTACGATATTATATGGCATGTCTAGATTATTTAAATTAACTCAATATTAATAGATGAATATATTTATTGTAAAAACTTTTAATTATCAAAAAATAGTCTCAAAGTATTGATGTTGGAAAGAATATTTATCACATAAAAAATCCTGTTGTTTACTTAAAATAGTTTTAAAAATCGAGTTATCGTTTCATTCATTGTTAATATATTATAATATGTTTTTCTGCATCAGTTCTGTTATTCGTGATGTGTTTTTTTAAATAACTCTCTATTGCTTAGATTCGTTTGTAATTCTCTGTAAAAGAAGCTGGTCTGTCTTTCGAAATTATTTCCACAAAAATTACAAAATTCTACTACTATATCTATGGTTTTCAGATTATATGATGAAATCGTAAGTTTGCAATTCCGATAATTTTATTCAGTTAATTATTTTACATGAACATGAAATTATTGTATGCAGGATAAGATCGTGGTATAAATATAGTATATATGTAAAGCATTATAATATTAAAAAACGTATTAAAAAGTTCAACTCATTAAAACATTTAACTAAATTAAAATGCACAAAACTAGAATAATTAAAATCTCTCACTTATTTATTTACTCATGTATATTAAAATTTGATATTATAAGTAAATTTGACTAAATCTGCACTATCAAAATATATTTCTATAAGAGTGTTATGAGTATGTATATTTATGTTTTTAATATGGGTTAAATATAATTAATATTATAATAGTTAATTTTTGTAACACTCAGGATTTCAAACGTAACGTTTTCTTGAGTGAGATTTTTTGAGTCAGTTTTTTTGACTGAGTTAAATTTGAGGTCTATTCACGATGTCACGAGTTACTATATAATATAAAAGGTAATACTTTTTAAAATGGTTATAAATATGACTATACTATATTGCATGATACACGGGAAGTATACGTAATTAAAAACTTAGTTGCTTTGTGCATAAGTTGTTTAGTATTAAAAGTCTAGTCTTCAATATTTATAAATACAGAAAAATGATTTTTGACAATTTACAAATATAACATGCAATTTATATTACAGTAAATGTAATAAATGATAACATGTAGGTATAAATGATCAACAAATATCATAAGTAACAATTTCTTCACTTGTGTAGTTAAATTACTCAAATAAACTGTTGTTCTTTGTCTGTAATATAATGTTAGAATTTTCATTCAAAATATTATTGTGATGATTAGAGTTTTTGGCAATGTATTTATTACGCGAGTTCGATGATCAACTTAAAAGTTGTATAGGTTGAATATATGTATAGGCCTATAGGTACTGTAAGTGATTCTAAATTTGAATATTTAAAAAACAATGTTAATTTCATTCAAGTTTAATTGAAATATGTTATGTTTGCATATTTAATATTCACTTTCATATCTAAATATCGAATATAATATATTATGTATTCAATTTTTTCTAACTACCAACTGTTTTAGTGTTAACATTTACATATTGGAATAATAAATGTAACATTTTAGTTCCAAACAACTGCTGGTGAATTCATGAGAGAGTTACTTGATATATTTTCGTGGATATTTTAGTGAGCACCTAATTTCTACTATATCGTACTATCTAAACTTTTAAAACTATGCTGATTATGTAGTGTTTATACTTGCAATGGGTCTATTTTTAATAGTAAATGGGTAATGCTAAACGAGATGCATCGTAACAAAATGGAAAATAAGTGGAAACTTAAAAAGGTGCAAATGGAAAATTGACAGTTGTGTTACAAAATAGTTTTAATTAATTGCTAAAAATTAGATTATTTTGATTTTATTGATATTTTATTAAAATAAAAATATGATACTTTAAATTGCAATGAGTATACAAAACAATTTTATTTAATAGAACATACAATATATATATTCAACACTTATTTTATAGAACATATATCTATCTATCTATTTATCTACCCCATCTATATATATAATCTAAATGCAACATACAATAAAATATAAATATATAGAATATACAATCAAAATAAAATTATACCTACACAAAATACAATTATACACAATGTACAAAAAAATACAGTGCCATGTAAACAATAAAAATACAGTCCAATATATATACATTTAGAATTCAGTACAATATACAAACAATCAAAATACAGTACAATATATACAGTACAATTAATACAATTGTACAATCAAATACAGTACAATATATACAATCAAAATACAGTACAATAAATACAATTGTACAATCAAAATACAGTACAATAAATACAATTGTACAATCAAAATACAGTACAATAAATACAATTGTACAATCAAAA
>JAUZND010081245.1:0-16025 GCA_034780555.1 Coelogynopora nodosa | reverse complement strand
AAACATTGTATACTATAATTCTTGGGACCCCTAAAAAGAAAAACGGCCCCTAATAAATTGTACCCCCCCTCAAAAAAATTTATGGGTGCACACCTGTATTTTGTACATAATTTAAGAAATTAAGGTTTTTCCACTGACACTATAATCTATCTTATAAAACTAGATCTAGTTATAAATAAGGATTTATATCACATTTATCTGTTTAAGTTTGTTTTAATGGATTAATTTAATGTATCATCAATAAACATTTATACTTCGTAATTATGAAAACTAAAAAGTTTTATTTTTTGTAATTTTTTATTTGTACAGTCACAAAACTATGTTTGTGGTACATGGGTGTACTGCATGTTGATTCAAATGGTAAAAAATAAAAATTATATATAATTTACAAGGCTTATAGACTGAAATATCACTAAATAAAAGTCTTATACCTTATTTGACATAAAACTGCATGGTTCTAAGAACAAAATACCTATAATTTTTGTGTTTTATACCTTATTTGACACAAAAAATTTGATCAGTAATAAAAAAGTTATTGGAGCAGGGCTTAAAAGACTAAAATATTGTTAAATATACTGTTTATACCTTATTTCATATAAAAACCATGGTCATGTATAAAAAAAAGTTACTCAATCAGGGCTTTTAAGATCAAAATACCTATAATTCATTATTGGCAAAAACTTGTGTTTGGGTATTAAAAAGTTACCTTTACTAATTTGCTAAATATATTTATAATTTAGTAAATACATTTATTATTGTTTTAATACCATATTTTGACATTCTACAATTTAGTTAAACAAGTTTGTGATCAGTTTATCTGATTTTAGTTCTTAAATTTATTGACAATCTTCTAGTGTGGTTTTTGTTTTAAATATATTGTTTATAATATGTCATTTTATCTTTTTGGAAAATTGTTGATTAATTATTTTAGTAGTTTTAATCAGGAAATTAAGAGTCCATGTAAAAGTAGGGACCATTATAATTATATACTCTTTTTTTTAACTATATCAATTCAAAATATATATTCATGATATATGTGCCCTTTTTAATTTTGGAACCTCTCCTTATAGCAATCCTGGATTTGTGCCTGTACAATGTATGGATTATATTTTTAATGTAAAATATTATATATTGACATTATTGTAAATATAGCAACTATATAAATTGTTATTTATAATATTTAACTTCATTTAACTCACCACAATCAATTTGCACAGATAATGTTGTAACCCTCCTATAATCACAAATTTTATCTAATTCCTCATCAGCATATGTCATATGCATATCAAAACTTTGATTAGCCAATTGCTTAACTTCATAAGAATCACACCATTTTTTAGCAAGAAATCCGCCAGCCTTGCCAGATGCAGCACATGCGATAGAAGTTTTTTCCACTACGGTACATGAAACTCCACGTTTGGCTAAATAATATGCCGTCGATACACCAATAATACCACCGCCAATAATAATAATTGTCATTTTAACATATGCCAAATAAGCAGACTATCCAAGACACTTCTGTATAAAAACCGCTTGAAAACAGCTGTATTTATCGCACGTATTAATTTTTAATTATTGATTGACTAAAATAACGAATATTAAATTTATGCAAGGCATTTTTTTAAATCGTTTAATGAGTGGTACACTAATACATATATATGTATAAACATACGTAATAGAATTTAATATAATTTTACACAAATAATGTGATGAAAATGCACATGGTTTGAATAAATATTCTTCTTACTAATACGATGTTCAATTTAAATTAATAGTGTATAGATGAATTTTGATAGACACATTAATCGACAGATAAATCCATCTACAGACCTGTTTCGGGGTATTTCCTCTCATAAGTACAGAGTAGGAATAGAACATGTAATCCAAAAATCTGTAAACGAACGCACCTACCACTAGGCTACACCCTCGCTGTCAACTACCATGTCTAACTTGTAATTTGAGTCCTTCACCGCAATTGCGCGTAGCCTGAGACAGGCAGAATCTCTCCATGTACCATTAAGAAGTTCGCTTTTAGTATTAAGTCTTATTTATATGTGGAGTTTTTTTCAAATTATAAGCATTATGTGCAATTGCGCAACTGCGGTGAATGGCTCATATTACAAGTTAGACTAAGTGGTTGACAGGCGAGGTTGTGGCCTAATGGTAGGTGGGTTCGTTCACAGATCGCAGGGTTGCATGTTCCATTTCTACTCGGTATTGTTAAAAGGAAAATTTCCCCTAACCGGTCTGCAGATGCATTTTTCTGTCGATTACTGTCTCAATTAAAATTCATCTATATATTATCGTAGCGCCACATGGAGAATTCTGCTTCGTTAAATTAATAATAGTTACTAATTAAAACTATGTAAAAACCATTTCTTCAACTAGTTTTTGTATAAGTATTATATTTTCATTGTATATTAATTTGTTATTTATTTAATTAAAAAATAATACTGTCAACTTGTTATACAATTTTTTTAGGGTTAAACAATTGGTTTTAAAATTATTTACTTTATAAATTATCTTCTTTAATAACTGAATATACGGCATTTGACGATATACTATAGCTATACATATTTTACATACTGTAGTTAAATAATATGTCAGATGGTATATCCTTATTTCATAAAAAGTCTTATCTTTTTTATGATCTAAATTTAACATTAAAAAATAAACAGAGAAATATTCGAAAATACAATTTTAATAATATTATCAATAAAAAGTTAGGAAATATAAAGATTTGGAAATAAAATTTAACAACTACAATAATACTATCCTTAATTTATTAACACTACATTTTCCTTTATTTATACTAATAAGCGTCACAGATACTAAAATATTGATAAGAGTAATTATATAAGAGCTATTATATATGTACAATATAATTTATATATTTCGATTTTATATACCACGAAGTGGCCGTTCACTTATTGCGTCTTTCTAAAATCATTAGTTTGTAGACCTCCATTCTTTCGTCACAATTGTCAGGCCAAGCACTATAATACATATATTACGTCTCTCTTCAAAGCAAATACCCCTCCCCCCTCTTCCTCCATTTGACTAAATTTATCAATACAAAGTAAGTGAAATGGTTTTTAAGATAATTTTATCAGTAATGTGAGTGGGGTTGATACACAAAAGGTGACACACACAAACATATGTGTCAATCCTCAGAATAAAATATATTTCCAGCGACTTTGATATTAGATGTGACCCTTTCATTTGAAAATGTTGGTTATTTCTGATCCTCATCAAATGTATTATCTTCTTGGTGATCATGTCAATCGTAGTATTCTCATTGGTTTATTACCATATAGCTGTTATCTGTAATATTAATTTTCGCTGTAATTCATACAGCAATTTGTTTAGACTAATAGGTAATTTATTACATTATAGTCGCCTCATAATTTTTTTAAATGCTCAAATACCGAACTATTGCAAAAATATTTTGCTCTTTGCAAGTGAGAATAAATTAGAAGGACAGCACAAATTTTTATGGCTTAGGCTTATGTTTATACTACACATTAGACATATCAAATAGGGCCTACCACCTAATCCCAATTTGTCACAATTGAATTCTGGATTGTAGCATAATCTGCAGCGTTGTATAAATAGCTCCCATGCATACCTCTCTTACAGATATCATATTTTGTTGCTATATCTACATATAGACAGATATCTATGCAGCACAATAATGTTGTAACATTTTGCGGAGATGACAAGCACCTAATGACTAAAATTCACCTAATTATCTCCAATACAGACAGAGTAAAATATTAATAATCGTACTGTCTTCATATTCCATCGAAGTCATTTCCAAATGTATCCAATATTGATTCACTAGACAAAAGGAAAAAACAATACAATTGAACCCGCTTTTATCACATCATCACATTTAATTTCTTTGAAATAGTAAATTTGACCCGCTTAATAAGGTGTTGACCCTGTTTATTGTCATATAAATTATATAGGTAATAAAATTTACAATAAATTAATAGTAAAATATATAATACATTTTGTACTTTTTCCAAAATGAGTGACAGTCACACAAATATAGCTTTTTAATGACCCTCTTATTGTGGTAGTAAGCGGGTTTTACTCCCTGTACCATCTTTTTTTAATAGTTTAACAAGGTAGAGAAATTACCCATGACATAACTAACTGTATTACTTTCGATGTTATTTACCCTTATCGGTTTAAGTGGTTTTTGTTTTTTGTAACATAGTTACCTTATATTAAATTGTATTTCGGATCAAATTTAATATAGACAAATCAATTAAATATAGTTTATTCCACTATTATATTAACACAAAAATTTGAGATGAATAATGATCTGGTTTTTTCTCCCTCTATAAAACACGTTGACTGCCATCACATTGGTTATACCTACATACGAAATACAGATCATATATGCTACAGTTTAAGGTATTTAAATGTATTAGAAAACCAAAACTAGTTTTTCTGAATATACCTTTTTCTAAATAAAAGTTATAAATAAAACAAGTCCTTCACATAATTTATAACTATTCTTGAGATGATTATATAATAAAATATTTTGCTATCACATGCTAGCCTTTTATTATTGATATAAAATTTAAACAGATAAATACAAAGATATTTAGAATCAACACATTGACGTTTGAAATGATTTCATTCACACACGTTAACACTGTACAACACATTAACAAATTCACGAAATCCAATATCTGTTTCAGACTAATTTAACAATGTGCTTACAATTAACAATTGCAACATTATGTTATAAAGAAAGACAAATACGTGAAGGACATATATTTCAATAAACAGAAAATAATCATATAATAATCACTACATAATATTATTAACTGCAGTAATATGTACAACAATGGTTGTGCAGTTTGCGTTTATAATGTAAATAACCTATAACATAATAGAATGAAAGGTCAATACAAGATGAGGACAGATACAACAGACAGCAATAAAGCAAAATACAAATAAAATGTCAACAAACAAAGCTGTTCCACTCGACAAGATTACATGACAATGAAATTCTTGTTGAGTGAAGTATCCAATGAATGAACGACGCATTCAAATATTTTATTTACATTACTGACACGGTGCCTCTTAACAAGTACAAATTGTTGAGTCGTTTCTAATAATTATTAATAAGTATTTTTCCAAGGATAAAAAGTCAGTTTCAACTTAAATCAAGTAAATGCAAAGTTTCAGAAAAACAAGACTTAAAATTAAAAATCAACAAATGGATCGAAATTAACCGCGATAGAAGTTCTGGATTAAGAATGTTTTGTAAAGCGTAGGCTACATCTATTTAAAACATTCTTAACCTGAAAATTTCGAGGTTTTTAACAAAAATAAATAAGGAAAACCCCTAATTAGGGGAAAACACAATCTAACGAAACAGCACTAATTCGTGTTTTCATCTGATTCTTTTCCCCTTGAGGTTCTATGTTTTAGTATTCAATATAAATTATATTTATTCAGAATATTTACACGGTGTTTCAAGTAGTAATATTATCGGTATTTAATTGTATAATAATAATGTAACCTTTGGTAGTTCAATGCGAATATAAAAATTTGCACGTCTATGTTTTCAATGCCAACAGTACATACATGCAGGACTAACTTGCACGTATACATACTATACATGTAGTTCGTAATTTAAATTAAATAAAGTCACAAAAAATATTACTTTATAAAGAAATAATATTAAAATTTAAATCACAGAGTCAAAATAAACAATGCGATAGCTCATAATATAAACTCATGGGAACAAGTCATTTATGATTGGATAGTGTTAAATAATATGCTACTTCAGATTGGATTGCACCTGGATTATATTTACACAAGTCAAGCACGTTGCTGGAGACGACAAGCATTGACAACCACATAAACGTTAATAATACGCTCCACATGTCAAAGGAACTACATCATGAAATTTTAATAATACGAGTATTGCTAGCTTTTATCGGCTAAGCTTATCGATAGCACTAACTCTAAATTGAAAATACTATATAATTTCACTGTGCAGACACTGAACTATGTATTGGTGTAAATAACATAATGCATTAACGTCAATATTCAATTTTACATACAACGCGGTTAAGCATAAGGAAAATCCGCAAGAATAGTCGTAAGAGAAGGTATTGTTGAATAATTATCGCAAATACCATTTTCGAGTTTTCGTAGTTTTTATACGAACGGAAACATATGTTCAGTCTTATACAATATGAAATATTATGTAGACATGTGCATTCTCGAAATCATCATAATATAAAGCTTTTAAATCTAGGGTCTCCAGAGTTCAATACTGTAACAAATACAACCAAATAACAATACAGTAAGTAATGTAGTAGATAATCTCTAAATAATATAGGTACGTTCCACATATAGGCTGGAAGACATAAAAAAAATATCTTTACAAAATACACATTTACAATATATTATTAGAAATAAACTAGAAGAGCAATTTTTGAACATTAGAATAAATAACTTTTATAAGATATTATAAATGTTTAGACGGTTTGATTAAAAGGTACAATTTTAGAAGATTTCTAAAAAAAAACAAGGACAGATTATATTTAAATAATAGGTTTATTTTAAAATATTTATTAAAAGAGGTGTATTTAAAAGAGATTTCCTTTTCTAACAACCCACGGCCACATAGCTGTCAAGCAAGTCAACGATACGGGAAGCCTACTGCCTCGAATGCTCGCCTCGGTTGTACACCTTATCGGCAATCCCGTCGGTGATCCGCTGTGCCTCATCCGGCGGGACGTTGTGCGCCCGCTCCAGATGCGCCTCCACCCCGCTACGGCGCATGAACCGGCGCCAGCACGAGGGGCACTGGAATTGGGGCTCGATTACTGACGACCCGGATGGTGCCACTCCACCCGGGGGCGGGTTGTTTGCGTGCCAGTGGGTGAGGGAGCTGTGAATGCGCATGGCGCCGGCGGTCTTGAAGGTACGCTCACACTCGTCACACTTGACTGGTTCAGGGACATCCTGTGCTGCTGCTGCTGCTGGCTGTGGGAGTGAAGTAGGGAGGGAAAGGGTAAAGATTCTGTAATAACTTGAATGCTTGTTTTTAAAGCTAGATAGATGACTTCTCAAAAGTGTCTCTTTAAAATTAACAAAATTTAGCCATGTTTTTAAAATATTATAATCATGGCAAAATTGCACATCAAAATCTCCTGATTATATCAGGCTTCCCAGGTTCTGAAAGCAGGAATCCCAGATTTTAATTCTTAAGGCCGTATTTCACAGTATGACCAAAAATGGCAATTTTATAAACCTACTCTATTTTATTCCAGTGTTTTTTAATGCCAGAAATTTGTTTATCGATAGAATTTGTGAATGTTGAGCTTAATGAACAGTCAAAACTGCAGAATATAACCTAAATAATACGAATTGAAAGACCATATGAAAATGGTTTTCAAGGCATGGATAAAAAAACTTGACTTTTTTAGGTTGTCTAGGCAAGTACAAAAATCCCCTGACTTTTCCAGGTTTCTAAGGTCGCTATGAACCATGAAAAATATGAATAAAAAAAATTGAATTTTGGTAAACCAATACTTTTTTATTTAATGAAATACATTATTCAATTTTTGTTATTAAAATTATATATATTTTTTAATATTATATTATATATATAACTATAGTTTCAATTATATCCTTTTCCAATGACAACAGGGCTGACTGCCCCATTTGTTGTACTGGCTTGTAACCTACCTTTCCTATTCAAATTACATCTTTCGAGAATTTTTGGAAGAGGTAATACAAATTGGTATAAAGGAAATTTGAGTGGAAAAGAGATAAACCAAAGGACTAAGTGTTGCGGACTTGGCGGCTTGAGCAACCATAATGTAACTATTTTTTCTTTTCTTATATATAAGCTTTATTTAATCTAAGTGACAAACGCACATTCGAAACGAACTCCATTTAGGGTCGCTAACTTTCGACTAGCACTACTGATAGCTACAAACGGGAGAGTCCAAAGGTAGGCACGAACCTTTTCCGAGACAATAACCTGAACATCCGCAAACTAGCGTCTTAACCATTCGGCCACTCCTATTCCCAATTATTGTATAATTACAATGTTATACTAACAATAATGTATAATTAGTGTATAATAAATATGAAATGTAGTATAGAGACATATTATAATATACGCCAATATTATTTATTAAAAACTAAGTAACATTACATTACTGAAATGATATTAATGTAACGATTTTCAGTACGAATTTTTTAAAACCCAGCAATAGTTTAATTAAATATACTTTATACTTTTCAATTTGCTTAATTTTGATTTAAAGACAATAAGACAATATGGTTATATATATATCTCACAGAAAAGAAACTCTAGCGTTCTTAAATAGCATACCAGTGAAAACTCATTTAAACAAATTTGAAATTACTTATATAGACAGTAAATGCAATGATCCTAAGTATAAAACTATAATAAAGTTTACAATAAAATGTAACATAATAAGTAGCAAAAATGGTTGACATATAATTATTAATTGTAGACCGGTATTCACTGACCATATCAAAGACCATATATTCGGTAAACGGTCGGCACACATTTCAACACAATGTAATTGTAGTGTTTTGGTCGTGCCCCCTTTTCATTAAACTGGATACGCTATTATATAGAATATAAACATTATTTAGTTAGAAATTTTAATTTAACTTAATTTAATAAACCCATAACCCATTAACAATTTAATTTAATAAATAATAATAAATAATTTTCATAAATTTTACTTAATTTAATAAACCCATAAACAATTTAATTTAATAAACCCATAAACAATTTAATTTAATAAACCCATAAACAATTATAAAATAATGTTAAAAGATATAATTATGGTAAAATTGAGAGATCAAACTCCACAAAACGTATATGTCTTTTGAATCACTGATTCAGTTAGAAATATTATGCAAAGTTTGTTCTAATATAATATACCTGACTATCTAATTACTTGAAATATAGGAAAGTCATTGCTCAAAAGATTTTTTAGGAGATGCGACTGAAATTACAGTGTGACTTATGTCACAGTGTTGATTTAATTTATAATATTACATTTTTAAAAAACCATAATTTCCCACCATTTTCATTCAAGCTCTGTTTAACTGCATTCTAAAAAGTAGATCAATATTTCAACAACTCCCCCCCCCCCCCCCCCCCCCCAATTCAATAAGAAGACAATCTCACCCGCGGCTGTTGAGGAGGGGGGGCCACGGGCGCTACCGGCGCAACAGGTTGCGGGGCAACCAAGTTCCTGTTTCTCCGAGCGACGCGACTGGCGGCAGCTGCGGCGAGCGGTCTGTCCTCGCCCAGTCGCTCCGCCCTTGTCTGCTTGGCACCCGCCTTCTTACTCCCCCGAGCCTGTTTCGGCTTGGGCGAGGGACTTGACGGGCACGAAGATTGCGGGGATGCGGAGGAGAGGTAGTCGACCTCCGAGTCACTCTCAATCGAGGTGCGCTTGGATCGACCTCTCTTCGTGGGTCGTCCTCGACTCTTACGTATAGGGTATCGGCGACTCCTGCTGCCTTTACTGCTGTCAGTCTGCACCGATTCATTCTCCTGCGTCTGAGTCATCGACGAGGTTGATGGCGATGGGTTTGACTTCAAAATGGACACAATTGGATCGCGAATTTCAACTTGGCTTCGATTAGAGGAGACTATTGTGAGGTTATGAGTGGAGACAAGTTCTTCTGGATCGGCGGGTGCCTCTAATGGCTGTGAATATGGCGACTGTGGTGATGGAGATAGCATCCCGACTTCGTGTGGTGAAGATGACGAAAGATGTTCAGACTCAATTGCAGAGGGTAACGAGCGAGTTGAATGAAGTTGTGAAGTTTGGTAGGCGGCTTCTAAATGGGGCATAATAGAGCATATCTCAACTATATCTTCATCATCACGATGACTATGCTTGAACCTGTCTTCGCTGCGACATGCATTGTTGGATTGTTTTGAGGGACACGCCGTCAATTCATTCCTCTCCTGCTTTACAATCATAACTGTACTGGATACCGTGTTGACACTCTGCTGAATGAGGGCTCCCGGACGGTGCCAGATAAAGTAGGCGTTAATGTCTGCAATGTTGTGGACAGCCGCATAGTGGGCGGATATTGATGATGCGCCTAGCTCGTTACCGGGACAGAAAAGACATTCCTCAGGGTCAGTGTGCACAACCGGCAGCGTTGGGTTGGTTATGATTTTAAATTCGGTATCAATCGAGGCAGTCTACAGACAATATTTAAAAAATAATATTCAGTAAAGGAGTAAGCTATTACATTCCTATTTTAAAATGTCACTATTAAAATTAATTTCTTTGGTAAAAAACGATTGAGAGGTTTCAAAGTTATTAAGAATTTAAATAATTAAATATATCAATTTTAACCTCGGAATCTGACCAATTATAAGCACTTTGTAGATCATTGGAATGATTTGTAATAATATTGATATTAAATAATAATATTATCAATTCTCTTCACCAGTATTGTAATAACTAACTCATAAAAATAACCAAGCAAAAAATCATATTATGATGTAAATTTTTAGCTAGATTTCACCGGCTTAGGTATATTAAGCTGTAAGTAACATAACCAAAATAAAATCTAAGCACATACTAGAAAATAAAATCGTTTTTCATTTCTAAATTATATAATATGTGTACAATTAGCGAAATTTATTCAGTGGAACCTGTGACATTCAAATTGTTCATTTTTTCATTGATATCAACCACGAAATACATTTTTAATGACTAGACGAACTGACAAAGATTTAATTACTATGTTAAAGATATCAATGGTGTGAAAAAAGTAAATTTATATTACATAATGGAATTTTTCATTTGTTACAATTTTTATAAAATTTTGAAAGTTAATCTAATTCAATATGGTAAAAGGTATTTTGAAGAATCGATGACATCATATAAGACCTCTAACTGCCAGTATGTAAAATAATATAAGTGATTCAACCATATTTTTTCTAATTATACATATGATATAATTAGAAACTTAGAAATTAAAAAATTCCTCTTTATCCATTAAATTAACTACACTTATTGTAAGTTCATCACAGTGAAAAATTTCATAACCAAA
This sequence comes from Coelogynopora nodosa, assembly GCA_034780555.1. Taxonomy (NCBI): domain Eukaryota; kingdom Metazoa; phylum Platyhelminthes; order Proseriata; family Coelogynoporidae; genus Coelogynopora; species Coelogynopora nodosa. Next base: position 4,913 of record JAUZND010081245.1, on the reverse strand, counting down.
ACTAATAATATGTTGTAACAGTTTTAAATCAAGGAAGTTTTATTTTTAAGCCAACTAAACTAACCTTCATTTCTTGAGAACTAAATATGCATTATTCACATACACATACAGTATACTATATTTTAGCTTCATTGGGTTACAAGATTTTAGATATTCTGTTTTTTCTTTACTAGAAATACAATGCTTTTTTATATATCCCCAATTTAGCCAGATATACAAATGAAGTCACACAATTAGCTTAAATATGATAATAAAGTGAAGGTTAATAATGATATATATCACTTACCTTTGTATCATGGTCAAAGATATGTTCTTGCATTAAATCAAGAAGATTGGATATCCGACAGCATTGGTTACAACGATAGATATTGACATGTAATGGTTCTTTGTGACTTTTAAGATGATCAAAAAAAATCGACATCTTGAGAGTTACAAGATCACATCGAGGGCATTTTAATGAGAGAATAATCGATTTTTCCAGTACAGCTTCCATAATTATCTGAAAAAATACCTGGATTGTATTAGTATTGGTCAACAAGGCTTTAAATATAGCTTGCAATTTAATTTTTAAAATAAGAATGCAATTATCTGTATAAAGTGAGGCATTTTCTGGAGAATTGTGACTTATGATAATGCCACTGAGGCAAAACTGCACCTACATCTATACTTAGAAACAATGGCGTCCATTTTGTTTACTGTTATACTAACTATTCTGTGAACTGCTTTATTCCAAACATAGAGAAACCTATGAAAAGATATTTAGAGACTGTATATTCAAATAAGAACTGCATATATGATGGCTATATGGTCGCACATTAGAACAACCATAGCTTCATAAAATGGTATTTGGACAAAATAAATACTCCAAAACTTACAGAGATTGAACCATGTAATTGTAGTACAAACATAGCTTCATCAAATGGTATTTAGACCTAATAATTACTCTAAACCCTAGAGATTCAACCATGTTATTGTATAGACTGCCATAAAAAAACGAGTTTTTTCGAAAATATTTAACTATTTTTATAGAATTTTTTTATTCATGATTTCTGTGACCTTTTTTGTGGTTATACAAATTGCTATCTATACTATAGCAGAGGCACGCACACACAACCATCAGAGGCGGATCCAGGGGGGGCCCCCAGGGGGCAAGGGCCCCCTGCGCCTTATTTTGTTTATTTATTTTTGCGCTTTTAGGTAGAAATACACACTAGATAAAATGGATGTTTTTTAAACAACTTTAGATAACTTGCGCCTTTTTTTAGTGGGCCCCCCCCTAACATAAAATCGTGCATCCGCCCCTGACCATTAAATAGACATAATAATCAAAGAAATTTGAAACACACGGTATATATGTACCTAAGTTATATGTCTTTGCTCTACAAATTTTGCAACTGTGCATCGTGTTAAATACCTTATTTGTGAAAAGGGCAAATTTAATACTCGCGAAATAAATGTTGTAATTGAAACATTACGCAGAAATAACGTCAAAGCAACAGGCATCCACGATTACATCACAAATGCCTGGGGTGAAGACACTATATAAGTTTAGTATATGGCGTGTAACTACTATACGGCGTGTAGTAGCTACTATACGGCGTGTCCAAGAAATTTGTAAGGATTATAAGGATGGTGTAAGATCGTGTAACATATATTACACGATTAGGGTGACTTCAATGAGGATTATTACTAAGTCTATATCTCTCAGCTTGATTTTTCTACTTACATATTGATCAAAGGTAGTCTAATGGTAGTAATCGATTATTCAAGTACAATTATTGATTTTTCTAATATGATGCATTATATGGTCATATATTGTCCTATCAGATCGAATTCGATAAGAATTCCGACTAAATGGATAGAGCTAAACAATAAAATTCTGAGTAGAAAGTGCAGGTTTCGATCCACTGACCTCTGAGTTATGAGTCCGGCACTACTCCACTGCAACACTCTGCTAATTTGTTAACATAAAAAAAGACGTACAATTATAGTTGGGCTTCTAGAAAACACACACAATGATTACATTTCATGATAAGTTGGTGAAAATTCACTTATATGACCAATCGGAATTAATTACGACAATATAGAACGTAATTTTTTTATGAGAATAATAAACTATTTGTGCAAAACGACATATATTAGAATAGAACTTTTTAAATATTATTCAAATTGTACGTTACGTATCACAAAAGTTCGTTCTAAACATCAAAAATAAGATAACATTTGCTTAACACGTAAGAAAAAAATTTATTTTTATTTTTTTATTTATATATTTATGTATGCATATATATTACATATTTTAGAAAACTTCTGAAACCTATTAAAATCTCTGTGAAAGTCACATTTTATAGAAACTTTGTAAACATCAGACAATAAACATATACTACAGGTTCCACATTCTTCTTCCTTCATTACTGCACTGTCTTCCACGTCTTCGAACCATTTGAAGGTTAGAAGTTAGGAGTAGCTAGGATCAGCTGTAAAAAATGTTCAGCAACCTATTATAAATTTTGAAGGTTTAGATGGAGAACTGCCTATATATACTTTTCTTAGAAATTATTTCTGTAGTACCAGCTTGAGCATTCGTATCTGATCAACTTATGATGTGGTTTTCATAATGGATATCTGGTTTATTATAGTAAACTACTGGGCTAATATTCTATAAATGTTCAGTCAAAAATAACATGTAGGCTATACCAAACTCGTCTATTTAGAAGATTGGGCAGGTGCTCTAATAATCAATAATGGAAGTTCGCATTAATTATTTACTACAGGAAATACTTCCCTACGCTGTTGGACGGCAACTATTTAATTGTATGACTCTGAATAATTAGTATTTACAGATATATGACAATGTGGATTCGGATATAATAATATTAATTCAATATATAAAGCAATCAATTTTAAAGTTAATAGGTAGAAGTAATATTTGCAGATGTATATAGGCCACAATAATATATAAATAAACAGACATTGGTATTAGTAATACATTATACAATATATATGTAATTCTGGTATAACATAGTAATTATTAAAAAAAATAAAAAAATTGATAATAATGTATATGAACTCGTAAAATTACACAATGGAAATATAGATAATAAATGTATTATTATATATTTTATATTACACAATATGAGACAGTAATATATTAATTGAATTACTTTTTATTATATATTTTAACTTTACGACTCTTTACACATAATTATATAATTTATTATCCAATTATTGCTACAATTATTACAAACTTAAGAGCTTAATTTGTGCACGAACTAAAAATTATAGATTAAAAATTCACAAGCATTTGTCAGCCAATCAAAATTGTCATTGCACTATTTGTCTATCACTTTTCTTATCTTGAACAATAGAAACTTCGTTTCCTTATTTATCGATAACTGTCCAGCGGTTATGTCATCTAGAGAAGTGACATTGTTATTTTTGACGACTTTTTGGGGTATTAATAAGTACTACTTGCAATCCATTCATCATTAGGGAGACTAGGGTACCTGATTAGAGCTGAATAGCTCGAAACTGGTAGTGCTCTGTCTCTCTGCTGTTTGTACAGGCTCTGCGCTTAGTGCTTACTTATTATTCACTCAGCTGGCATTATAAATGTATGTCCAATGATTTTTAATATAAATGTTTTTAGAAATGCAATAACTTCTAGTTAAACGTAAGTATCAACTTTTAATATATGCACGTCAGGAAAAGGTTAAAATTTATTACAGATCGGGTGGTCATATTGTCTACTGCAATGTTACTGTTGTTCGTGGGGGCTTTCTGTAATAACTGTGTGAAGTTTGTTCAGATATGATCTTTATGATATTAATGTTGTACTTCAAAATAGCATCATGGTAACAAATTCCTAGAAGTTCAAATGTCAAAATGTTAAATGGTGCGGTAGAATCGACCCTTCCTATACTACTAGTATACGACACCATATTATATGTAGCTATAGTTATTTTATATTATCTTTACTTAATTTATTCAGTCAATACATGTGTAATAGCAATCTTAAGACTTTCGCGTTCTTTTCTGCTATAATCTATCGGGCCTAACGGTTAATTTGTGTTCTGCATTAGTCTACCTATTAATTTCGAATTAAGAACCTACTTACAAAAGCTCTAAATTATAATAAACTTAAAGCTTTTAAAATACTGATTTCAGCAATTTTAATGTGAAAATAATTATGTTAAATCATTCTTCATTGAGACATTAAATAATATTATTTTGTGAAATGCCCTATATCAACAACTGCATTGCCCTTTTTGTAGTAGTCCCCCTCAACAAATGTTTGAATCCGGGCCTGTATACTATATTACATCTATAATTATAGAATCATTGACTATTAGCGTTATTTATTTTTTATTATATGTTCTACGTAGGCTACATATTACATATTTGTTCCAATAATTTATATTTGTATCTGTGTCTACAAACCAAAGTTTAATAAATAATAATTAAAGTCTATATATTTATATATATATAACCATACGCAAGCGAATCTTTTGCCATACATAATGCTTTCTACGTAGACGCTTTCTGATTGACTGTAGCCAACCAAGAGTGAAATCTGGCGATTACACTGTGCGTTTATCGTTTAGCGGTTAGCGTTCACTGCTACGTCCAGTCAATTAATATAACGTCTTTGGGCATAACTTTCAATGACTTATAATAGCATTATTGAATAAAGTATATTATACAGATCCGGCTTATTAGACAGTACCAAAACATATATATTTAAAGAAATGATTTCTGATGAGTAAATGCGAATTTCGTGTTATATACCGTCATAACGTGAATGAAACCTTCTATTTTGGAAATTACGTATACTATCGGCAAGTTCACGATCAATGGGTCAAAATAAATTGAAACATGTTATGCTTTTACTGCATTAAAAATTAATGATATCC
>JAUZND010081234.1:0-16026 GCA_034780555.1 Coelogynopora nodosa | reverse complement strand
ATAGGATGAACCTAATAATATTAATGTTATGTACAGTAGGTTTTATCTTTAGATTAGCCAATCACGGGAGAAACCGGCGTACAACGATACACCGGTGTACCGCGTGTTGATTCAAATAGTAAATGATCACACATCACATTCTATTCGATTCCCCAACACCACCACCTTCTGGGAAATAAATACATATATTTTTATTTTTAAGAGAGGAATTTTGAAATATATAAATACTGTGGTCGTGGATCTTTGACGTATTAGTAGCCTATAATAGAGCACGACTCCCTCACCACTCCACCCCCAGCGTGCTCACGATGCCCCAGCCGTCGACGCAATCGCTGCAGCACATCTACCAGGTGCAGCTGGGTCGCTACTTTCAGGAGGGCGACTTCAGTCAGGATGTGAAGGGCTATCAGGGCGCCCTTGTGTCCGCGGCTATCGCCATCTACTACAAGATGCGGGTCAGTATGAAGCCGACTCCCGCTCGGATCCACTACACCTTCAACCTCAGAGATCTCTCCAAGGTGGGGGGGCCACTCGCTGCCAATGTTATTTGTGGACAGTGTATATTATATACGGTTTTTATTAATATTCTTATTAATAATTATTATTAATATTTATTAATATTTGTTGGTCAACACCCTCGGCATCCGCAAACCGGCGTCCTACAAGTCAGAATGTATCCCTTGTCTTATACGTAACGTTGTCAATGAACAAAATTTAGCAGAAATTCACGGGTTTTGACTATATAATAATATTCATCAAAACAATATATATATATAAGACAAATAATATATTAATATGAATGAAAACGTAAGATATATTTACCAAGAAATTAGAAATAATAAATATGGTGTAGTGAATTGGACTGGATTTCTAAGAAATAACCATTTTTACTGGACAATAAAAACACTTATTTTAGTCCTCATTTAGTATTAGACAAAAGAAAACCGCTTTGTCTCGTTTATTTGATTATAGATAAATAAAAATGCTATCACTAAAACATAATATTTTAATAATTGTCAACTTTTCACACATTTAAAATAGTCAGTTGCCTTATATTTACACCTGCCATAACAGAAAGGACTCAAATCCTGAGATCGCCCTGGTTCAAGTGTTTCAAACCTGTAAACTGTTTTTAGCACCTTTATTCCTCCATCCCAGTTGTCCTATTCAGTGGTACGCAAGTTGTATTCAGACGCCAGGATATAAACAAACACGCTTCATCACACTGCTGCATGGGTTAGCCAATCGTTATAGAAGTAAAGCCGCTAGTTTTAACCACCAGAATTATTCACAAACATCAAGTATTGAAAAGTAAGTATGCAGCGAAAAATTTCCCTTTCACCCCTTTACCCCGAGATTTACGTACAGATAACTGAAAAACCGGGAGACTTTTAAATGAGACCGGTAGACCGGGACAGCTATGTCAGGTCTGTCCTATTTTTCACACCCTCCACTCGTCGCCCCCCCTCACTGCAGGTGATCCACGGCCTCTTCCAAGCCCACGAGAAGGTGGTCGCGTCACGTGACCAATGCGCCAACCTACTCGGCCACGAGGCCACCCGGGTCTTCCACGATCGTCTCTGCACCCTGGAGGACAGGACCACCTTCTACGGCATCATTGCAGACGAGCTGCACAACCAGTTCAAGGTGAGTGGGCGGCTGTTTGTGCGTGTGTGTGTGTGTACCATTTCAGTTCCGAATGGTCTGTGCCCAGCATAGATCGTGAACTACATTTGAGGAGTGGTGTCAAATTGTATGTGCCAAGCATAGATCGTGAACTACATTTGAGGAGTGGTGTCAACTGGTCTGTGCCAAGCATAGATCGTGAACTACATTTGAGTGGTGTCAACTGGTCTGTGCCAAGCATAGATCGTGAACTACATTTGAGGAGTGGTGTCAAATGGTCTGTTCCAAGCATAGATCGTGAACTACATTTTAGGAGTGGTGTCAAATGGTCTGTGCCAAGCATAGATCGTGAACTACATTTGAGTGGTGTCAACTGGTCTGTGCGAAGCATAGATCGTGAACTACATTTGACTGGTTTAGATCCTTCTATGTTCCACATGCGTACATTTTACGTTTAATCATTGTAATGCAATATCGATTTAACAAATATATCTCATGGATAGATTATAATTTAAATATAGTAAATATATGAAGATATAGTAAAATGGAATAAATGTGTGAAATTAATTTGTATGACAATAAATATTCTGAAAAGTTCAAGCTAAAGTGTACCGTTAGAATTTTATGCATTTTAATATTCCTTATATAGCAGGCAATTCTTTATCAATTAAATTGATAGAAATTAACGAATATCCTGATTTGCTTTTTATTTAAATGTTGAAAATGCCTCTTAAAACATAATATACATGTATTATTTATGTCATTTGCCTGAAGCGTATATTATTAATTTCACAACGTATATTGCATTTTCCATTCTCAAACGAATCCATTCAATGTTTATAATTATTCGACTATGACAACTGTCATATATGACAACTGTCATATATGACAACTGTCAACTATGACAACTGTCATCTATGACAACTATGACAACTGTCATCTATGACAACTGTCAACTATGACAACTGTCATCTATGACAACTATGACAACTGTCATATATGGCAACTATGACAACTGTGACAACTGTCATCTATGGCAACTATGACAACTGTCATATATGACAATTGTCAACTATGACAACTGTCAACTATGACAACTGTCAACTATGACAACTGTCAACTATGACAACTGTCAACTATGACAACTGTCATATATGGCAACTATGACAACTGTCAACTATGACAACTGTCATCTATAACAACTGTCATCTATGGCAACTGTCATCTATGGCAACTATGACAACTGTCATCTATGGCAACTATGACAACTGTCAACTATGACAACTGTCATCTATAACAACTGTCATATATGGCAACTGTCATCTATGACAACTGTGAACTGTGACAACTGTCATCTATAACAACTGTCATCTATGGCAACTGTGATCTATGGCAACTGTCATCTATGGCAACTATGACAACTGTCAACTATGACAACTGTCAGAAACGGGAGAGTCTGAGGGTAGGTTACAACGTGTTCTTATATAATCACCTCATCGTGCGCAAATCAACGCTTAGACCACTCTATCCACCCAACCCTTTTAAATGATTTGTGGACACAAATGCTATATTGGATAAGTCTAATTCCTCCTGCCCATAATTTGTGTGTTACCTACCATATCCAGTCTTCCTCGCTTCTTGTTTAGGTACGTTGGACGGCTGAACAGCTCCAGAAGGAGGCGATCGTGTTTGGCGACTTCTTTGACGCCCCTACCGGCTCCAGCGAGCGCATTTATCGACCAATCAGCGATCGGGTGCAGCTGGCCAACATCATGGAGGACATGTATATGAAGCAGAACGTCGACCAGAAGAATGTGAGCTGTTTACTCTGTGAACTGTTACTTCCGCCAAGTTTTGTGAGATTTCTCTTCTAATTATCACTCGGTTTATGTGTCTCGATTTATGCCTTTCAGACAAACCAGTACGTCTTCTTCAGGGAAGCGGTGGACCACATAATTCGTACCGTTCGAGTTCTCAGACAGCCCTCTGGACACATGCTTCTTGTGAGTGATTTTTGTGTGACACTTGTTCTGCCATTTCCTCCTTCATTCGACGACATTCATTATAAAACTTAAATACGGTACAGGTTTATAAATGAAGATTATTAAATACTAAATATTATTTTTTCAATCCAATTACCTTAATTCAGCAGCTTTCGTCTTATTTCTTCCTCTCCATTTCTTTCTACCTCTTTACCTCCTTCCCTTATTTTACCCTTCATAACATTTTCGTCCATATTGTTCTTTTTTTATTACTCTTCTTTTATCTCGACTTCCTCCTCAATATTTTTTTCTACAATCCTAACACAGCTTATTCACTCCTTTATTTACATTTTATTTGTATCGTTTATCGTTCAGATTTTTCCTAATTGCTCTCTTTATCTTCTTCATTTTATCCCTCTCTCCATTCATTGCTACTTTTTTCTCCTTTCTCTTCCTCTGTTACGTTACATCTCTTCCCATCTCTGTCCCCTCTATTTGATTATCCCCCCCTATTATTCTTCCTCTTTCAATCTTTCTGCTCATCTTTATTCTTGATACACTCTCAACCATCGCCCCCATAGGTTGGTCTGGATGGTACCGGCAAGACGACCACAGTACACCTCGCCTGCTTCATTGCGAAGGCCAGTCTCCATCGGCTCACACTGTCTCCCGGATACAATATCACTGACTTCAGATCCGACCTGAAGAAGGTTAGCATTACTCAATGTTGTCTAGGTGTAAATAACTTAAGCTGCCTTGAGATCAAGTAACAGTGGAGATGGGTTATGAATTAAAATGTTGTCGAAATACTGTCTGGTAATCTAGTACCCTATCCCGAAGACTTAGGCATCTAAACAAGCCTCACATACCACATGATTTAGGTGTATGAACAGGCTGGGCTGGTCGGCCGGAACGTGGTCTTCCTGTTGACCGACTCGGATCTGGTGAAGGAGTCCTTCCTTGAAGACATCAACTGTGTGCTCAACTCGGGCGACGTGCCCGACCTCTTCGACCCGGAGGAGATGGACAACATCCTGATGAACCTGAAGAAGGAGGCGGGTGCCGCGGGCGTATCCGACACCAGACAGGACACCTACAACTTCTTCATTCAGGTGAGAGGGGATGACAGTGCTGCTGGTGTGGAGGCTTTTTTTTCACTCTTCAGTCTCATTAACTGATCTGTGTGAAGTATTGAGCATTGATATACTAAAATAGTTGGAAACTGTCATGGTGTTCTATGCTTGTCTAGTGTAACAGCCTTGTACTCATTATAGCTAATGTTGAGGTTGCAAAGTATATTTTCTGTTTTCCTATTTTTATGTTGCCTCCTACATAATTTAACAACAGCCCGAAGTGACACGCAATTTATAATACAAATGTGACAACATCAACGAATATCGTTTTCCATATACTATAATACATCATTATAATATATTGTCATAATTGGTACTGATATTATGACATAAAAACACTGTATTTTAATTAAAAAAATTATAATAATGTCCTGGCGAAATTTATATTTGGATTGCTCCTATAATGAAGGAAAATACTGATGACAACTAAATTATTTCAGAGAGTGACATTGACAGTAGACCTGCGCTATTAGCATATCGTGACAGCCACATTGAGTTGATTTTGCTTAGACAATTTCTTCCGACCTATCCCTCCTCTTTTTTTCTCAGTCTATCTCTATATTTCTATCTGATAACTAATACATTGTTAGATAACTGAAAAATTGATATTGACTTTATCGGATCTATATTCTGTAAGTTTTTTAAACCACATTATAAATCTAAAATATGAATTCGGAGTATTTCATAGTTGTGGAAAGGTCAACGTATAGGTACACTATCCCATAACTGTGGAACGTTATGATTGTAAATAAATTGTAACGTATACAGTTAATGTTACTTTTTATTTGATTTGATCGAGAAATATGCCGAGGTTTGTGTCTTCATATTATTATTTGAAGGTTATAAATGGGTATTTAGAGGATCTATCTCCCTTACTCTCACTTTCTATCTCTCCCTCGCTCCTTATTTTATCTCTCTCTCTCTCTCTCTCTCTCGTTAGCGAGTGAGTCAACATCTCCATGTGGTCCTGACACTGTCCCCGGCTGGAGCAAACTTCCGGCAGCGATGTCGTGCCAACCCCGCTCTGGTCAACTGCTGCACGATCGACTGGTTCGACGAGTGGGACCAGGCTGCCATGACCAGTGTGGCAAAGGTCTACTTCAGGGACGAAAAGTTTCTTGTTGAAGACCAGGTAGGCCTTGGGGGTCGGTACCCTTGCTGGATGGGGCACTTTAAGTAGGAAGCGTGCGGCTGTGTTGTTAGAATAATTTTGTTTGACAAAAATAACTGAATTGACGTGTTACATAAGATTCTTACAATTTTTGTTTGGAAATGAGGGTAGTTCTGTTTTGGCTATTTCTTTACTACTAATAACCTTAAATTGATACTTCTAAAGTGTTGTATCTTTTACCACTATATTTTAATTTTAAACGTATGGGTAAAATTTTTATCTTTTGAATAGTTTTTTATCCTAAGTTAGTCGGCTTTGTAATAGAAGTTTCTAAAAAACAACTGTTTTAAAAAAATATTCAGTTGAAAAATATTGTTCAATTTTTTAAAGAAAAATGAATTATAATAAAAAATTGATGCTAAAATTAATTAATTGTCGAAAACAATTTTGTCTTCGAAATTAAATTTTCCAAATTCATTTTTTTGTCTAAACTCATTTTTATTTGTTTAATTCTGAAAAAGAGTTTCTGAAGAAAAAAAATTCTAGGTTATCAAGATTTTATGATTTTTTATGAAATTTTATTTTTCATTTCATTTTATTGCATATTTTTGTTTTTATTATATTTTTAGTCATTTCATCTCTTTAAAGCTATAGTGTGTAACAATTATTTAAGATATTTCATTGAATATCTCCTGAATTGGAATAATTAGGAATCTCGCTATTTGTTGTGAAACTTAAGATATTCAGTATATCGTATTCAATATCGATTTTTTTTACGTCTCGCGTGATTATATCATATCATTAATGAACTCTTACTCCAACTTAACAGAGAGCTGAAAACGGTCAACAATAATAATTGTGAAAATCAATAACACATTATACTTTTGTAAAACATAATTAATACATTTTATTCCATTTTTATCGACTCTCATTTGAGTTTAAAAAGACATATTTCCACGGTTTTTGCACTAAAAAATGCACAATTTGCATAATTTTTAAATCACAGGAACAATAGTGAGCCGAGAATCGACGGCTCCCAGTTAGTATTTTACTAAAATCAAAGAAAATGTGGATTTGTGTGAAAAGCTCTTCAGTAGTGCCTTGACTAGTTATGACTTGTTATGATTTGTTATGACTTGGTATGACTTGGTATGACTTGGTATGACGCGAGTGTATTGCTGAACACAATGGGCGACCATTAAACTGTTTTAAAATAGTTTCTTGTTGACTTAATTATTTTTAATTTGTTCATATTATGAAAAATTAATGTTTATTAAATGACTTATATTTAACTGTCTCAAACATTACTGTAGAGAGTATATATACTAAATTTTGGCACGCCGCCCTGTTTTTAAATATTCAGTTTGCATAACACTTAGGCATTCATATTGGAATGTGAAAAGACCCTTTAACGTTCTGAACCTGCTTTCTATTTATATTCCAATGTATCATTTCTAGTGAAGGCGATGATCACTAAAGGTAGGACAGTTCAGCATGACTGTGATGTATTTACTGTACATTGTATGTTACATATTGTTCTATTTAACAGGTACTTATTTGGAATATGCATTTCAATATGGTTTTTGTAAGCATCACCCGCTATGCATGATCTTCATTTTCAGACTTTGTTATTGCTGTCTTTCAGAGCAAACGTAATCACGGTTTTTTATAAACATTTTAAATGAAATTACCTTTAATAGTAGCTGTCGGTAAAGTCATAAATTGCAGTTCAAATTATTTACATAATATTATACTTATTAATATTAATATTAATCTATATGCACTATAAGTACAAATCTTTTTTGTTTGTTAGTAGGCCTAGATATCGGTAAATAGGATGATTAACGTGATATATACTTTATTCTCATTGTGCACATTATACTTAATTATAAATGTGTTATTATCATTATGAAAATTGTCAAACGCACCCATTCTAATCTAGACCGACCACTCTAAGTTTTTTATTAACCACACTAAATAATACACAAGTGAAGTATTAGAACAATCACGTATTGTCACTTAGCTATCTGTTTCGGTTACCTAGACAACACCATTGAGTTGATATATATATATATGTTTACGTTCCTAAATATATGTTCGGTTTCTATGTATATATTAGTGTTGCAATCATTTCACAGAACTGCACAGATTCATCAGCTGCCGCACAAGTAAGTCAATTATAGCACGCCATCTACTAAATCGATATTGGATGAGTCATCGTCGCCGGCAGTCAATCGATACTATTGTCAGTTGATTGTTTTTTATGGCGTTTGTTATTAACAATTTTCACTTAAAATAACGTAGAAATTACATAAAGCAAAAAAAACCTCAGCCATTTTGATTAAATATTAATAAGTAGGCCTATTTATCCTTCCCTCTTGATCACACAAATGTAATCAAACAGCTATACAATGAAATTATTAAACTTTCCAAATCTAGTAATCAAACTAGTTCATCTAAATATTATTAAGTGCCTCAAATTGAACCTAATTTTAATATATTTTTATATGAATATATTTCAATGAAATATATTTTCATATTAATTATCCATTATTTTTATCTATTTATTGTTTCAAATAGTTCAATAAAAAATAACTTAGTGTAGTACGATTTCGGTTTTATATTGATAATATGTAAATAGTTTTTTTTTTATTAAACAGTTTCTGTTTAATGTTGAAACATTATTAGAATGACAGTAGAACTAATATTAATAAAATTAACTTAAGAATAATTGCATTCAACCGAGAAAACCGTCGTATTTTGAGATATGGCTTCTTGCTATTATAAATCTGCTATCAAAGTATATTGTTTGTGTCAATGTTTGTAAGCATACCATTCTTATCAGGGTTTTAGTCTCATAACTATTACAGTGTTTTTTATGAAAATGCTGGCTTATTACAATATTTGATGGTCACACTTGGTTGACCCATGGCCATGATGTGGCACAATGATGACTCCTTCAATATCGATGCCTTTCACGCGCTGTGAAGTTCTCATTTGCACTTATTTCCTAGACACATGCCTCTACTTTTGCACTTCTCTTTTTCCCCTCAAAACGCATCGGGCATATCTCTTTCTACGACTAATTCTGTGACGGCCCTGTAGGCTATAGTTTTCGTTAAAATCGATTGCACACTGAAAGACTTGACACAAAGAATTGCACACGCGAGACTTTACAATACGGGCATACAGCGTAAATCCCATAGACATGGATTTACTTACTATCTCTCTTTCCTAGATGAACAATCTAACTTAGCCCTTGTTATATACAACGGTTGCGTAAACGATGAATCTTACATCAGTGGCTCTGTTAACCAATGGCCAATGTGATCATTTACAAACGACAATATTACAATGCAGCTATAATAGCATTATCAACTTGCATTGAGTTTTTATTTTAATATTTCACCACATAGGCAACTTTTTACTTTATAACTGTTTTCTTTAGAAGTCAGCCTTCAAAATTGCACTGCTATGTAGTCTAATGATATACACGCACCCACTTTCTAACATTCGTAGCTATAACTATAAATGTATTTCCTTAATAATGTCATACCTGTTTATTTTAATTCTAAACACATATCGATTGCTAGTATTATTAATTCATATTAACTGTTCCATTTAATTATTATTTATTTTGATCTTCATACGTACAAATATTATGTTTTCACTAAATATACATCACATGCAAAATGCACAATACTTAGCAACAATTATTATTCTGTTTTCCATGTTTATTATAATTTTAATTATTTTATTCCACATTCATGATAAATATCACATACTATTTAGTTTAATGTTTTCACATTCGTTGAATGGTCGATAACTGCACCCAAATCATTAATTACTACTTCTAACGTTGAGTCTGCTTAATACTCCTGCGTACCAAAATATTATTAACAGGTCTTATGGTCCTTATAACGAGCTGCAATAGTGACTGAGGTTAGACGCTATAATTTTTAGTTACTAAAATTACAATGAATATGATAAAGCAGTGCTTAGATTGAAAATGATGACATACCTGAAGCACTTAGAAAACGTTCGGTCCGTAATGTCCGTGATGTCTGAAGTATATAGTACTCTTCAACCCTTTCGATACTTTTATTTAAAGAGATTTCACAAATATATATTCATAGTTTAGAACTATAACTCTCAAACTCACATATTATAAATTCTTAATAAAATATAATTTTTAGGAACAAAATCTTAATAATGTAGAAAAGTCAGTTTTTATTAGAATTAAGACTGGTGATTGCATATTATTATTGATTGCTTCAATTGCTTCAGTTTCAATATGTTTTATTAATTATTTAAAAACTCCACTTATCTTCCTATACCTATATTTAATTATATGTCAGATATCACTATGCAGTGATATCTGACAAAACAAACTAGGAATGAATAACTTTATATAGAAACTGCAGATTTCTGAACACAATGTGTGTGTACCGTAAAGAAACATATATATATATACAAACGGGTCGTATGTGCTTGTATTGCTAACCCCTGTCACTCCGGGCAACCCGGGTATACCCCCCCAGGAGTTGGGCGACCGTGTTGGTCGGGTGTGTGTCCGGGTCTACAATTCGGCCAAGGAGATGGCGGTGACCTTCTGGGAGGAGATGCGCCGCTCCTACTACCTGACGCCGAGCAGCTTCATCGAGTTCATCAAGACCTTCTCCGTCATGCTTCAGGAGAACAGAGGCGGCATTCTTAGGAACAGGTACACCCAACCTGCCTGCAGAGATGATTTGGTGTCCTTCGAATTGTGGGGGCTGTTAACCCTCGATATTTTACGATGGTGGTTGTGAAAACGATGATTCATACACAGTTGCGCGAGGCAAAATAAATGTTGTGGCAGTCGTGCACAGTCTAATTAAACATTCTTCAAAGCTATTTTTAACAATGTAAGGTTTATTAAATCAAGTTATACTTTACACCTGTCATTGAAATCGTAGTAAAATGTTAGGTTTATTTATACTGCAGTTAATTGAAGTAATTATTGTATAGAAAAAAGAAAAATACTACTTAAAGTTTCAACATATTTAGCCCATTTAGTCTGCGAGTAAATGCTAAAATAAGTATATAACCTATGCTTGCCTCGCGCTACTGATGTTTGACTCATCGTTTTCATAACCATTTTATATAATATGGATAAGATCGATTTTAATATAGGAAACCGAGTATGTAAATCCATAGCTATGGTCACACTAGTTTTTCGCTTATTATAATATGTTATTATATATTATAACACGTTAAAAGTTACTGCATTTTAATATTAATCTTTTCATTTCACATAATTTGTAATTCTATTTGTGGATTTATTTTTCATTATTATTCAATCCGTCCTGTATAGCGAATTTGTCGGTGATATTACGACTCATAGCTTATTCTCTGTATAGCCAATAGCATAACACTAGTTAGCTACTTTGTCACTGGGTAATGACGTACGTCATCATTTCAGAGATCGATTGCTGAACGGACTCCACCAACTCTCGGAAGCCAACTCCCTCGTGGGAACCATGCAGGAGGAGCTCGTGATTCTGGGACCACAGATCGAGGCCAAGGCCAAGGTAGTACCACTGCGCTATTCGCTGGGTTGGGATGGGTGGATTATTGACTGGAGTCATCTTGCCGAATGAATATATGGTGAATCTTTGAGTGGAAATGAGATAGATAACACACTATGAAAAGTATGACCATTTATTAAAATATAAGAACTAAGAATATAATATTTTACATTCAAAACAAACAACTAGATTTATGTTATTTATTTAACGTATTTATATTTTTAAATGTGAATAATTATTATTGATTATTGAATGTTGACTATAACAAATAAATATTTATTATATATTTTTTCACTTGCTTCATCAACTTCAAACTAAATGGTGAAATGTATCCCACTTCCTTAGCTATGCCAAATGATGTCACTAAATTTGAAATCTTTGTGCCAAATACAGAGTTAATCAAGGATTAAAACAAGTTTAATGCTGTCCCTCATGCAGAATTTACATAATTATTATGACGACTTCATGAAACGCAATTATACCGCCATAGTTAACTTATGTTACATAATTTCAATTAGATCTACAATTTATAGTAAGCTGTAACGAGTTCACCATGTCTACAGCATCTCTCTAGCGAGAGGCTGGCCAGGTATTGATTACAGTGACTCATTCGTGTTGCCCAGGAAACCGACGACCTTCTGGCCCGGCTGGAACGTGACCGAGCGGCGGTGGAAGAGATCCGTCAGATGGTGCTCAGTCAGAAGGCCATCATGCAGCGGGAGACCGGTGTGGTGGAGGAGTACGCGGCCCAGTGCCAACAAGACCTCAACTCGGTGGCGCCCATCATCGAGCAGGCGATTCTAGCCCTGGATTCCATCACCAAGTCGGCCATATCGGAGGTACCTATAATCACGCTTGTTCACACTATATATCATCTGTTTCTTCCTTCATTTCCTTCTCTTTACCCATATTTTTCGTTCACCAATTCCTTCCCCTTCCATCTCTCTCATTCTCTCTCTATTCCCATACTTTCTTTTTGCTCTAATTTTCTTCCTGTTACTCGCTATCTTTTCCTCCATCTCCATTATTTCCTAAGTCACTATCTCTCTCTCTTCTCTCTCTCTCTCACTCTCCCACACATCTAGGTTCGTGTGTATCTCAATCCCCCGGAACTGGTCAAGATCGTGATGGATGCTGTCTGCATTCTGCTCCACGAGAAGCCCAATTGGGCCACTTCTAAACTCCTTCTCGGCGATCCTCAGTTCATCAAACGCCTGATGAACTACGACAAGGATACACTGACTGACAAGGTATTAATCGAATCAAGGGGTGTTGCCTGCCTCTTCGTGGCTGTCGTCTTTTGTAAAGGACCGATTGTTCTGTATTAATTTATATTTTTAATTTGTATCATACTCAACTATAAATAAATCAATAAAGTAAAGTTTTTATTTAATATGTTTTAAACATTAATAATAATTATAGGTTTTTTTAGGACGAAATGTATAATGAAAATCGGTAACATTGAAGATAGTTAATTATAGAAGAGTATGTTATACAAATACATAAAAAGTATATGCAATAACACGACCGTAAAGGAAGAAGGCGGTTAATAAAAATTATAATTGAATGTTTAAAAAGAGTGACATGGGAATATGAAAGTCGTACTGTTTTCTATTAGAAAGGGGACAACTCGATTGGATATTCTTTGGTGCGTGGATGTTTTTGAGCAATGAGCACGTTAATAGGGTGATCATCAATAGAATATATTTTCTTTTTTAAAGAGAAAACATGGTAACAGTTGCAGAGATATAGCGCGACATCTTTTGATAAGCTTTTGTAATGTTCAATTCAAGACGTTTGGAAAGTGAGAGGGGTTCCACATGGGTTCCAGTAAACTACAGCGGGCTCGAGTGTCGTTGTAATGGTCCTTCCAGTTTATATTTGTGGCACCAATGACTTTTATCGCTAATTAACATTTCCCTACACCGTCGAGATTAAGATTATCTGAAATAACTTTTTTGTGAAATGATGAACTTGGTTTTGTTAACGTTGAGAGAAAGTTTCGTGGCTAGACTTTCAGACATAATATTATTCGGAAAATCAATGCGTCGAGCTAATTGTGTTGTCAGTATATTACGTTTAGTTCGGAGAGTATTGTTTTATTAGATCAGAGATGTATAAAATCAATAAATAAGGTCCAAGAATTGATCCCTGAGGTACACCGCTGGTGATGATCTTGGGAGAACTCATATATTGCCCGATAGGGACTGTTTGCGTCACGTTGGTTAAATACGACTCAATCCATCAGACACAATTCTCGGAAAACTGAGACGTGTTCGATGACAATTTATTGTGACAAAGAATTATGAAGAACCCTATATTTCTCTCTCTCTCTCTCTTGCTCCAGCTATTCAGACGAGT
The DNA here is from genome assembly GCA_034780555.1 of Coelogynopora nodosa. NCBI lineage: Eukaryota > Metazoa > Platyhelminthes > Proseriata > Coelogynoporidae > Coelogynopora > Coelogynopora nodosa. The sequence continues at coordinate 2,243 of JAUZND010081234.1, read as the reverse complement.
GAAGCAGTACACCCAGAACCCCTCCTTCAACCCTGCCGCCATGGCCAACATCTCCCTGGCATGTCAGTCCATCTGCCAGTGGGTCTTGGCCCTCCAGCATTATCACGATGTTCACAAGGTGGGTCGTGGTGTCCTTCATGCTATCCTTCCATCCTTCATATACTCGACCTCATTTCTGAGCTAGGCACCATTGCAAGCCTCTTGTATGTGACGTAAACACTTTATCTACGAGTTGTCTACGTATTGCTTTAAACACAATAACTTCTGTGTAAATATCAATAAACATATTATATTTTCTAAAAATGTTGTAGTTTTCTTTGTCACCTACAATAAATTATGTTAAATTGCTTAAAATCAAATTTGCAATTCTGTTTTTCTTATATCTTATCTTTAATTGGTATGGTTGACAATAGCGTGCAAGTTTGTGGATCATGTCAACCTCACTTGGTTAGAAAATGAGATATGTTAAAAGATATTCCAGTAAACTTGGCGGTATAAGGCTTATTATAAATTATTATATTATTATTGTAAATGCTCACATTCTATAATTGTATTTTGTCAACACCATCACAAAACAAACCAAAGATATAATTTTTTAAAAAGAATCACAAATTATCAAAGCGACCGTCAAATAAGAATCAACATTTCATAATAATATCAGGATGGTTTAAAGGAAAAATCAACATTCATGACAAAAACTCCAGAAAGGTCAAGCAAAAGGAATGACTTATCATCAATCCACGAATATTATTTATAAACAAATTTAAAATCTAAACATAGCTTGTACTCTATGTAAACGGGCCTGGAATGGTCTGAAAATCTAACCTGTACATTTTATAAGACAACATGTCAAATCCAAAAAGCAGAAGCATAACTGAGGACAGACCGGATCATAAAAAAGAACATGTGTAAAAATGATATTTTAAAAAAAATTAAAAGAGATGAATACTTTTGACACTTGCCAAAACCGCCCAACTATAAACACCTGCTTTTCTGATACATGTTATGCTGTACTAATAACTGTAGCAGAAGATTGTTAATATAAAAACACACAGCTTTCCAGTGTAACCCTTTTTAATTCCACAAATGTCATTCAGATATTTTAAAAATACATAACTTTTTAACTGTCCCGCTTGCTGGAATACCGCACAATGGTTAGAGTTTAAAATGTCAGCCCAGGCAACACACATTCACCTACTGGCTATTTTATGATGGGATTTGTGTTAGTTTTCTGTAACATAGGTCCAACATTCTGTAAATCTCATATTATGTTCCTCCTCAGATGGTGAAACCTAAACAAAAGCGAGTCCTAGAGGCAAAAGAGGCCCTCACAATGGCTCATGAAACGCTGGCGAGAAAGCAGGAACGATTGGCTAAGGTGAGTTGATGGCTACTCTGCATATTTACCAGGCAACGTGATATTTGGTTGCTACTGACAATGCATGTTTACTAGGCAACAGTAACGTAGGTTAGTTGCTTTTAAGGATGTTTACCGCCAGGCATTTAGCATTTATCTATAGAGGAAAATTTAATTACTATTTCCTACATGTGTGTTTATTAACTGTTGTTCAATGTGTATATTTTCTTTTTAAAACAAGGTATGATGACTCTCTCAAGGTGAAATATAATTAACCCAGATATATTAAGAGAAACTACAATTTCGCTGCAAATTGTATTTCCGAGAAGCAACGTTTTCTTTGGCAAAAGTAAAATTCAAAAGTCCTTCAAATTGACAAAATACACTTAAAGAGAAGAGAGATATCTGATTCTAGAAAATTCGTTTAATTGCAAAACATGATATATGTACTTTTCTATTGTTTATATTTTTCTATAGCTATATTTATGTGGGCATACATACTGTACGCTATCTGTAGAGCCAATGTAGCTTATTGATTGACCTACATACTGACCTACATACATATATACATAGATTCAAGGTAACTTTATTGATTGATCTACATTATGTATGCTACCTGTAGATTCAAGGTCATCTGGAGTCCCTACAGAAGCGATATCAGGACAGTGTGGATGAACGAGAGGCTCTGAAACAGCGGAAGGAACTCACTGATTTGCGTCTTCAGAGGGCTGCCCTGTTGATAGCGGCTTTACAGAGTGAAAAGGTGAGACTCTACTTTTAGTAATGTGTTTATTGCTTCATGATTAATGCATCATGATTATTCTCAAATAATTCTTAAACCTTCAGCAAATAATAATTTTTGTCCTATTATTAAACCAATAGGTTT
>JAUZND010081223.1:0-16026 GCA_034780555.1 Coelogynopora nodosa | reverse complement strand
AACGACAAATACTCGATTCTGATTGGTCGAAAAAAGTTGGCGCTAAAATTCAAAACCATTTTACTCAGGTGGGGGGGAGAGGGGGGGTCTTGATCTATTTTTATCCATGACTCACAAATCTATTTATAACTGCGGTCGAATCCACTTTTCCCATACTAATGGGGGGGGGGATCTAGAAGTGCAAGTCATATACTACTAGTAGTATAAACTATGATTCTTCAATATAATTTTTTGAATAATTATAAAAATTAATCTACATGTAATGACATCGATATTTTTGAATTAGTCTTCATAGCATAGACTTTGACATAATAAAATTAATTATCATTAAAAGTCTTATTTTTAAACAACACTTTATTTGCAAAGACTTATAACACACACTGTATTATAATGAAATAAAATAAATATAAATAAGTTTGCAGTATAAATGAGAAAAGTGCCGTTTAAATCATTTTCCCTCACAAACGAAATGTTGCTTCAATGTCCATGTATACATATGTATAGAAATGTTTTGGGAGAAAGAATTTTTTTCTTCATAAAGCAACATCTTAGATGTTATTTGATAGAATTGGCTTTATATAACATAGAACATTATCTAAAGATATTTGATAGAAACTGTGATAGTTATTACACAGAGTGCAGTTTTTTCATTATACGCATTATTCAGTTATATGCTGCATGAATATAAAAATAGTGAACAATATTTTTTTAAATATTGCAAAATATTTTAAAATAATTTTTTCTTAATATTTTCTTTTCTATCAAATGCCAATAATAGGAAATTTCACTTAAATCATTTACTGTTCATAAAAATGTAAATGTATAACTTAGCAGTTCTATGAACTAAATTTCTATTTATAGGCTCTAATATCTAAAGTCATAATTGTTTTTTGTTGTTGATTTTACAGTTTTCACAAGAAATACATTTATTAACAAGTGTTTAATATATAAACGAATAATAACAATAATATCGAAAACAAATCGTACAAAACAAAAACAAAAACACAAATAATTATAATTATAATTATTAGACCTATATAAAAACATTTTAAATTGATAAAACACAATTATATTAAAACACCTTTATTATTTGAAGCCTAGAAATAATATTTGATAAATATCTAATAAGTCAAATGACATAAATACTGTATTTAAATAATTATAAGTTATTAATGTGGCTTTAATGAGTTAACAACAAGTACAAAATAAACTTTATTAAAAATCGGTTTACAAATTTAAAGTTAATTTTCTGAAAACGTCATATGAGAAACAATATTATTGTATGTGTTATATTATAATATTTTTTACAATTAATTACAATAGTATCACAGTTATGTGTGGCAAAATGTTATCCGCAGGTACTTTATCAATTTGTTCAAAATTATTTAAACATTTTTCTTTTCGATTTATGTAACTGTTTCGGATGATACTGCAACTCTATTTAGGTTCTGTCTTTTTATTACCGAAATAAAAGCATTTCGAATATCCTTGCTTAAAAGCACGTAGATAATCTGAAAAATAAATAAGCTTGTATAAATACACCATTTCTCTTGAATATGGTTAAATAATGTCAGCAAATAAAATTAATTATCGTAATCACTACATTTATAAGCGATTCTAAACACAATTGAAATTTTTTATAATCTGAAGATATTTTATTTAAAATTTAAAAATCATTTAAAAATCAAAACGATTCCATGACAATTATATATCATATTGACTGAATCAAACAATATTAATTTTTATCGTTTAACTCGTCGTGCACGTGAACATGTTGAGATAACAAATTTCAATTTTATGCGTATATATACTTAAATATTTTATAATTATATTATTCTGTAAATCTTCTACCACATATTGATAATTTGACCGTTCGAGTACAAGATTTTTTTTCGAAACACGTTAAAATGTATATTATTTACAGTTTAAAAATAATATTTTGTAAACATTTCTAAAACACATAAAATAATTTTAATACAACTTTATAATATGTGGAAAGTTATAGATTTTTTATCGAATAGATATAATGTTGCACTGAGAAATAGACAAATCGAGTAAACATTTAAATAGTTATCTGGTGTTAATCTTTGAAGTTTCAGAGTATTCTAGAAAAAAAGGGTTATAACATTTTCAACATACAAGGATATGCATATAAATTAATAATTTTAATATTTTTTAAATAAGTAATTCTAAATTTCTGATTTTGTGCATATCATATATAAAATAGGACAAATTTATTCTGAATGATCAGACATTTTTATTTTAATCAGTAGGATAGTTATTATTTATATTATTATATAACTATACTAAATTTGAGTAAAACCGTTAATATTATATTTATGTAATAATAAGTTTTGTGTAAAGGCAGCTTATTTTGTAGTTACAGGCACCCATAAACATTTCTTTAATTTTTCAGTTCAAACACTTACCCTTCTTCCCTCCTTCTCTTTAATGAATTCAGAGTATAACTTTTGGATTTCATAATATTTTGATATAACACTTATACACATATACTAACTATTCAGTCAAATTACTTATATTTTAATATTTTAGTTTAATTTAATATAAAGTTTTTATGTATATGTATATTTAAAATAATAATAATAGCATATTACTACTTAAGAAGGCATCATGATTCATTCATTTACCGGATTGGTGGCCATACTCATCCAGTAGAAGCTAAAAAACCAAAGTAGCAAATAAGAATCCTCCTTGTACACTGAATTGTTCATCGATTCTGCCACTGCAGAGGGAAAGAGGCAGATTATAAAAATGACACAATTGGTGAACATAGCCAAAGATCCTCGGGCTCTTCGCTTTACTTCGATGCGGTGTGAACTATCGCCAGTTGTCATGACCTTCACGAAGACCATTCCGTATGCGAGCGCCATAACGCACGCAGGAATATATGTAAAGAGACACTCTACAGTTCTCTTCCATTTAAACTGAGATATATCCCAAGCACAGATTCCATATGGTAAAGCCAAAATGTATGCACCCCAGATCTTAAAACTGGCAAGCAATGCGAATATTCCTTAAAATCAATAAAAATAGAATATATAAAGTCATATAAATACTTTTAATAAAATATAAATAAATACACATCCCTTTAGTGTTGATGTAGTTGAATGTTTTAGATCTATTTAGATATATAGAGAAAGAACATTCAACTTCTACAAGACAATGGAGAACCAACATTCAACTTCTACAAGACAATGAAGAGCCAACATTCAACTTCTACAAGACAATGGAGAACCAACATTCAACTTTTACAAGACAATGGAGAACCAACATTCAACTTTTACAAGACAATGGAGAACCAACATTCAACTTTTACAAGACAATAGAGAACCAACATTCAACTTCTACAAGACAATGGAGAACCAGTATTGAACTTCCTCAAATATTTATTTCACTACGAACCGACTATGCCTACAAAATAAGAAATTAGAATCACTCAAGCGAAAAAAAATAATTTACGACTGTTGTACGTGTATATTGACAACAAAGAAAAAATTTAGCATAACCTGAACAAATATTCCTTTCTAATTGATACTCTATGAACGTAATCAACACAATGAAAACAAAACCTTATAATACGAAACGGCAACTGTATAATTTTACTACAAATTTCACATATTTGAACATGCTTTGCATCAGTATATGCAAATCAGTGCATGCAGTTCACTATATGTAAAACAATCAATTTCAACGTTGGACTGTATCTAGATAAGATTTTAGATATTTTACTTCTCAAAAAATATTTAATTTAAAACTACCTTGTCGGCATATAGTATGAAAATTTTACAAATTGGAAAAAACCTTGTTATTTTATAGAAAACACCGTGTCTACAAAATGATTTATAACATATGTCAACAAAACTATATCGGAATTACTAATACGAAAACTACATTCACAAATCAGAGAACGTTTATCAAATACAAACGAATCAATCAACAAGCATTACAGCATCTGTAATAGTGAATTCCAAACATCGATCATCAAAATGGACCCTGACATCAATATTCCAGGATTTAAACAATCCGTATTGATTAAATGATTAAACTTATAAAAATTAAATGTAAATAACTTTTTGAACAGTTCTACTCATTTATATAATTAAAATTAAATGATAAATATTGATAAATTGAAATATATATATATTGTAAAATTTTTGCTTGCAAATATTATATACATATATACTTTTTTAATGAGCAGTTAGAGCAGTTATATATATGAAATAATGCTAGTAATATTCATCAATGTTTAATATTATTACAAAAAGCATTTGTCGCCTAAAATTTCAACGAAGTTACACATCTTAACAGTTTTGGCTTTTATTATATCCTTATAAAGTTATCACTTTAAATTTTGTAATGCCTAAGTTTTCATTTTGGCCTATAAAAAAGAGGCATTAAAATGTTAATGCATCTAATGATAAACATTTTGAAAAAAGGTAAGTGAACTAGTATATTGCTAATTATATTTTGTTTATAGTAGAATATTTATAGTAGAATTATTTATAGTAGAATATCATCCAAATATCTTTAACAATTTAGAAAGTTATTTAAAAAGGATTTTAGTTTAAATTGGTTTAAAATATGAAAACAATAAATTATAATGTGTAACTTTTTTTTCTGTTTTTCTCTCTACAAATATAAACACTAATTATTCAAAGAATTACTCAAGACATACATGTATAAAGCTTGCAACAATATAAAAGAAACTAATTTTGTTACACGTTAAACTCTGAGAAAACCACTAGGAAAACTACATGGAAAACTATAAAACTCCATAAATCTTGTGAAAACATTGGGAAAAGCACTGGAAAATCAATAAAACTTCATAAATCGTGAGGCTGCAACACTAAAGGTATATAATAGAATGCTATGTGTCTAAATTTTATTATATAGTTAAAACAGGAGCTTATTTTAGCACACTCATCATTGCTATGATAATTACGAGTTTTTACAGAGCCATATTTTTTTGAGGGATTTGATAAGCAGAAAATGCTATTAGTGGACCATATACCTTATAGAGCCGGAACATAGGCCCAACGTGATTAGTCTAAACCACTTACAAATATTGATTTTGTATCTCTGATAAATAGAATTCACGCAGTTGTAACAAACATGGCTTGTGATTTTTATGAATATTATTATTATACCAGATCCAACAGAAATAATATCAAAATGTCAGCAAGAAAAAAGTTTTCCATATGGTAAAATTTTTTGCTTACTCGGTTACATTGTTTTTTAAAGGATCGATTATATGTGATCATGGTAGTGTACAATTACAAAGTGTCCTATCGCAAGATAATGGTGAAACCATTTTAATACAAAGACGTTCTTCGTTCTTCAATGACAGGTCTTTCAAACGCATCATTAAAAGACTATCTATCAAATCAGGACTTTCATTGATTAGTTATTGAATATACTTAAATAAAGATTAAAAAAATATGAAACAATAATAACAGTATTACCTGGAAAGATCCATGCGAAGACTGTCCATATGACTAAAATGAATGTTGGACGTTTGAGATGAGTCTGATAAAACTGGGGGGCATACACTGCAATTGCGCGCACCACCGCTATCACCGATTGTCCAACAGGAGATCCAAAAGCGAACAGTGTGTGTAGACAATTGGTTATGCTACATACTCCTGTCATCAAGGGAAGACCGTAGAGGTAGGCAAGAACTATTCCAACCTGAAAATTGCAAATATATATCACATATAGGAGTTTTTGTCATAATGTGTAAAAATATACACTTTTAGCATGAACATATAATGCAATAAACACCCTTGATGAATAATTTGCGCGATAAAAAAGATGAAAAAATGACTCCTATCTCAGTTAAGCTTCAGCTGATGGGAACAACATGCTGTTGATCTGCGTCTCTTATTTGCTTAAGTTGTTTACATTAAACATTAAAGTCAAATATATAATGCCAAAAAATTAGACAATTACCTATGCAAATATATCGAATAAATACTCATCCATTATAGAATAAATTTAGTTTTGAAAATATATAATAATATAACACACACACAGGACACCGTAGATACACATTGATCTGTCTACATTGTTTCAAATTTCTTATATTCTTCATTTACAATTATTTTTTTAAAACTGTTATAATTGTTCTTCCTGTAGGTATAAATAATTTTAAATATAGTGTATTATTTGTTTTTTAATCATTAAAAAAAATCTTATAGTTTGATACAAACTCTTATCAACAATAAACTTGGCAATACTATTCTTGATAACTGGAAATGTTCTATGTGCAAACCGGTGGAAGTCCCAATATTTTGTATCAAAATTCTCGTAAAAATTACAAAACAGCGATAGTATTTTTTCTGAATATAATATTAGTGAGTTACAATAAAGAATTCAACCCTTTTTAACACATTAATTTCTATAACTTATAATTAAATATTGCATTATACAGCACCTTGGAACAGACATTCTTAAAAATAAAACGTGGGTACGATTTAATGATATAAATTATTTAATTTAAATATTTAATAAAATAATTTAATGGGGAGATCATGAAGCTATTGTAAACGATGACTATGATTAAATTTACAACAAATTACAGCGAATATTGTATGTTTGCATGGGCAGTTAATATGAAGAAAATGTGGAGTAACACTATTTGGCGTATAATTTTTAGGAAAGTCAAAAAATTATTTATGAATAATTCACGCATTTGTTTAATTTTTTGATCAACAAAAAGTTAGCTATTTTCTAATATTTTCATATAATCAGTGTCAATTGTAGGCTTTTGATACACAGATTTTACTTGAATCTGGTTATTTATGGTTTTTGAAAAATATCTGGTGATTTGCACAACTACAGTTCAACATTTTGCGGATTAATATTATTGTTAATTACGTCTGTAAGATTAAAGTAGTGTCCTTTCGTTGGAGGTATTGTTGCAACTTAATACCAAGCTCTTATAAAGACCATTTGATGTGAGGGGTATTACATGATATTAGATATTATTAGATGTTTTAAGCTTACAGTTTAACAACAAATATAGTAGGTATCTATTTGTAAATAAAAGTAGTTATACCAAATGCCCATAAATCAATAAAGTGCTTATCACTAACATTTCTGAAAAGTACAATAAAATTGCTGCTAACTATGCCAAATATACATTCAACAAAAGACTGTTAGCATATTATTAAAAATTGTGTTGACAATATTTTATAATATTATATATATTCTCTGTATATATATATACTTTTAACATTAACACTCCAATGTTGAAGAATTTAAGAAATATATTATTTTATTACAAATATTTGTACTTTGCTCATGTACATAACTATACATCCTTGTTCTTAATTGTTCATATTATATTTATTTATTATTCATAACATTAAATTATATATAATAGGAACACCCAGTGAATCGAAAATTTTATATATTAAAAAAATAATTCCCTATCGTTTTGCTTAATTAGACAGATACTATGACATATTATTTATATTTGATTTGAAGTATATCGAGTTTACCTTTTAAATGTTTGATAGATACTTCCAACTCAACGTTTACTATATAGAATTATTGAAATGCTATGATTACAACCCTAGACATATAGGTAAGTAGTTTACAATTAGTAGGTTACATTAAGTAGGTTACAATAAGTAGGTTATAATAATTAGTTTAAAACTAATTAGTTAAAATAATTATTAATTGTCAAATTTAACAATTCCAACATATTTCAACAATATATATACTTATATAAAGCAATCGGTATTGTCATCCATATATTGTAACAATTAATATAGCATTATGGCTTACTATATATAGCACAGCAACGTTAAATCAAGTGTGATCATATCCCACACTATTTATATTTTTGTAAAAGTAAAATAAATATAGAAATAAACTGTAAAAAAAGATTACAAATATTATATGTTATTTTCGATTTGACATATTTAATAGATAATATAAAAGTAACAGCACTTCATACACATTCACTGTATGATAATATAGTATTTTAAAATACTATATTATCATACAGTGAATGTGTATGAAGTGCTGTTACTTTTATATTATCTATTAAATATGTCAAATCGAAAATAACATATAATATTTGTAATCTTTTTTTACAGTTTATTTCTATATTTATTTTACTTTTACAAAAATATAAATAGTGTGGGATATGATCACACTTGATTTAACGTTGCTGTGCTATATATAGTAAGCCATAATGCTATATTAATTGTTACAATATATGGATGACAATACCGATTGCTTTATATAAGTATATATATTGTTGAAATATGTTGGAATTGTTAAATTTGACAATTAATAATTATTTTAACTAATTAGTTTTAAACTAATTATTATAACCTACTTATTGTAACCTACTTAATGTAACCTACTAATTGTAAACTACTTACCTATATGTCTAGGGTTGTAATCATAGCATTTCAATAATTCTATATAGTAAACGTTGAGTTGGAAGTATCTATCAAACATTTAAAAGGTAAACTCGATATACTTCAAATCAAATATAAATAATATGTCATAGTATCTGTCTAATTAAGCAAAACGATAGGGAATTATTTTTTTAATATATAAAATTTTCGATTCACTGGGTGTTCCTATTATATATAATTTAATGTTATGAATAATAAATAAATATAATATGAACAATTAAGAACAAGGATGTATAGTTATGTACATGAGCAAAGTACAAATATTTGTAATAAAATAATATATTTCTTAAATTCTTCAACATTGGAGTGTTAATGTTAAAAGTATATATATATACAGAGAATATATATAATATTATAAAATATTGTCAACACAATTTTTAATAATATGCTAACAGTCTTTTGTTGAATGTATATTTGGCATAGTTAGCAGCAATTTTATTGTACTTTTCAGAAATGTTAGTGATAAGCACTTTATTGATTTATGGGCATTTGGTATAACTACTTTTATTTACAAATAGATACCTACTATATTTGTTGTTAAACTGTAAGCTTAAAACATCTAATAATATCTAATATCATGTAATACCCCTCACATCAAATGGTCTTTATAAGAGCTTGGTATTAAGTTGCAACAATACCTCCAACGAAAGGACACTACTTTAATCTTACAGACGTAATTAACAATAATATTAATCCGCAAAATGTTGAACTGTAGTTGTGCAAATCACCAGATATTTTTCAAAAACCATAAATAACCAGATTCAAGTAAAATCTGTGTATCAAAAGCCTACAATTGACACTGATTATATGAAAATATTAGAAAATAGCTAACTTTTTGTTGATCAAAAAATTAAACAAATGCGTGAATTATTCATAAATAATTTTTTGACTTTCCTAAAAATTATACGCCAAATAGTGTTACTCCACATTTTCTTCATATTAACTGCCCATGCAAACATACAATATTCGCTGTAATTTGTTGTAAATTTAATCATAGTCATCGTTTACAATAGCTTCATGATCTCCCCATTAAATTATTTTATTAAATATTTAAATTAAATAATTTATATCATTAAATCGTACCCACGTTTTATTTTTAAGAATGTCTGTTCCAAGGTGCTGTATAATGCAATATTTAATTATAAGTTATAGAAATTAATGTGTTAAAAAGGGTTGAATTCTTTATTGTAACTCACTAATATTATATTCAGAAAAAATACTATCGCTGTTTTGTAATTTTTACGAGAATTTTGATACAAAATATTGGGACTTCCACCGGTTTGCACATAGAACATTTCCAGTTATCAAGAATAGTATTGCCAAGTTTATTGTTGATAAGAGTTTGTATCAAACTATAAGATTTTTTTTAATGATTAAAAAACAAATAATACACTATATTTAAAATTATTTATACCTACAGGAAGAACAATTATAACAGTTTTAAAAAAATAATTGTAAATGAAGAATATAAGAAATTTGAAACAATGTAGACAGATCAATGTGTATCTACGGTGTCCTGTGTGTGTGTTATATTATTATATATTTTCAAAACTAAATTTATTCTATAATGGATGAGTATTTATTCGATATATTTGCATAGGTAATTGTCTAATTTTTTGGCATTATATATTTGACTTTAATGTTTAATGTAAACAACTTAAGCAAATAAGAGACGCAGATCAACAGCATGTTGTTCCCATCAGCTGAAGCTTAACTGAGATAGGAGTCATTTTTTCATCTTTTTTATCGCGCAAATTATTCATCAAGGGTGTTTATTGCATTATATGTTCATGCTAAAAGTGTATATTTTTACACATTATGACAAAAACTCCTATATGTGATATATATTTGCAATTTTCAGGTTGGAATAGTTCTTGCCTACCTCTACGGTCTTCCCTTGATGACAGGAGTATGTAGCATAACCAATTGTCTACACACACTGTTCGCTTTTGGATCTCCTGTTGGACAATCGGTGATAGCGGTGGTGCGCGCAATTGCAGTGTATGCCCCCCAGTTTTATCAGACTCATCTCAAACGTCCAACATTCATTTTAGTCATATGGACAGTCTTCGCATGGATCTTTCCAGGTAATACTGTTATTATTGTTTCATATTTTTTTAATCTTTATTTAAGTATATTCAATAACTAATCAATGAAAGTCCTGATTTGATAGATAGTCTTTTAATGATGCGTTTGAAAGACCTGTCATTGAAGAACGAAGAACGTCTTTGTATTAAAATGGTTTCACCATTATCTTGCGATAGGACACTTTGTAATTGTACACTACCATGATCACATATAATCGATCCTTTAAAAAACAATGTAACCGAGTAAGCAAAAAATTTTACCATATGGAAAACTTTTTTCTTGCTGACATTTTGATATTATTTCTGTTGGATCTGGTATAATAATAATATTCATAAAAATCACAAGCCATGTTTGTTACAACTGCGTGAATTCTATTTATCAGAGATACAAAATCAATATTTGTAAGTGGTTTAGACTAATCACGTTGGGCCTATGTTCCGGCTCTATAAGGTATATGGTCCACTAATAGCATTTTCTGCTTATCAAATCCCTCAAAAAAATATGGCTCTGTAAAAACTCGTAATTATCATAGCAATGATGAGTGTGCTAAAATAAGCTCCTGTTTTAACTATATAATAAAATTTAGACACATAGCATTCTATTATATACCTTTAGTGTTGCAGCCTCACGATTTATGAAGTTTTATTGATTTTCCAGTGCTTTTCCCAATGTTTTCACAAGATTTATGGAGTTTTATAGTTTTCCATGTAGTTTTCCTAGTGGTTTTCTCAGAGTTTAACGTGTAACAAAATTAGTTTCTTTTATATTGTTGCAAGCTTTATACATGTATGTCTTGAGTAATTCTTTGAATAATTAGTGTTTATATTTGTAGAGAGAAAAACAGAAAAAAAAGTTACACATTATAATTTATTGTTTTCATATTTTAAACCAATTTAAACTAAAATCCTTTTTAAATAACTTTCTAAATTGTTAAAGATATTTGGATGATATTCTACTATAAATAATTCTACTATAAATATTCTACTATAAACAAAATATAATTAGCAATATACTAGTTCACTTACCTTTTTTCAAAATGTTTATCATTAGATGCATTAACATTTTAATGCCTCTTTTTTATAGGCCAAAATGAAAACTTAGGCATTACAAAATTTAAAGTGATAACTTTATAAGGATATAATAAAAGCCAAAACTGTTAAGATGTGTAACTTCGTTGAAATTTTAGGCGACAAATGCTTTTTGTAATAATATTAAACATTGATGAATATTACTAGCATTATTTCATATATATAACTGCTCTAACTGCTCATTAAAAAAGTATATATGTATATAATATTTGCAAGCAAAAATTTTACAATATATATATATTTCAATTTATCAATATTTATCATTTAATTTTAATTATATAAATGAGTAGAACTGTTCAAAAAGTTATTTACATTTAATTTTTATAAGTTTAATCATTTAATCAATACGGATTGTTTAAATCCTGGAATATTGATGTCAGGGTCCATTTTGATGATCGATGTTTGGAATTCACTATTACAGATGCTGTAATGCTTGTTGATTGATTCGTTTGTATTTGATAAACGTTCTCTGATTTGTGAATGTAGTTTTCGTATTAGTAATTCCGATATAGTTTTGTTGACATATGTTATAAATCATTTTGTAGACACGGTGTTTTCTATAAAATAACAAGGTTTTTTCCAATTTGTAAAATTTTCATACTATATGCCGACAAGGTAGTTTTAAATTAAATATTTTTTGAGAAGTAAAATATCTAAAATCTTATCTAGATACAGTCCAACGTTGAAATTGATTGTTTTACATATAGTGAACTGCATGCACTGATTTGCATATACTGATGCAAAGCATGTTCAAATATGTGAAATTTGTAGTAAAATTATACAGTTGCCGTTTCGTATTATAAGGTTTTGTTTTCATTGTGTTGATTACGTTCATAGAGTATCAATTAGAAAGGAATATTTGTTCAGGTTATGCTAAATTTTTTCTTTGTTGTCAATATACACGTACAACAGTCGTAAATTATTTTTTTTCGCTTGAGTGATTCTAATTTCTTATTTTGTAGGCATAGTCGGTTCGTAGTGAAATAAATATTTGAGGAAGTTCAATACTGGTTCTCCATTGTCTTGTAGAAGTTGAATGTTGGTTCTCTATTGTCTTGTAAAAGTTGAATGTTGGTTCTCCATTGTCTTGTAAAAGTTGAATGTTGGTTCTCCATTGTCTTGTAAAAGTTGAATGTTGGTTCTCCATTGTCTTGTAGAAGTTGAATGTTGGCTCTTCATTGTCTTGTAGAAGTTGAATGTTGGTTCTCCATTGTCTTGTAGAAGTTGAATGTTCTTTCTCTATATATCTAAATAGATCTAAAACATTCAACTACATCAACACTAAAGGGATGTGTATTTATTTATATTTTATTAAAAGTATTTATATGACTTTATATATTCTATTTTTATTGATTTTAAGGAATATTCGCATTGCTTGCCAGTTTTAAGATCTGGGGTGCATACATTTTGGCTTTACCATATGGAATCTGTGCTTGGGATATATCTCAGTTTAAATGGAAGAGAACTGTAGAGTGTCTCTTTACATATATTCCTGCGTGCGTTATGGCGCTCGCATACGGAATGGTCTTCGTGAAGGTCATGACAACTGGCGATAGTTCACACCGCATCGAAGTAAAGCGAAGAGCCCGAGGATCTTTGGCTATGTTCACCAATTGTGTCATTTTTATAATCTGCCTCTTTCCCTCTGCAGTGGCAGAATCGATGAACAATTCAGTGTACAAGGAGGATTCTTATTTGCTACTTTGGTTTTTTAGCTTCTACTGGATGAGTATGGCCACCAATCCGGTAAATGAATGAATCATGATGCCTTCTTAAGTAGTAATATGCTATTATTATTATTTTAAATATACATATACATAAAAACTTTATATTAAATTAAACTAAAATATTAAAATATAAGTAATTTGACTGAATAGTTAGTATATGTGTATAAGTGTTATATCAAAATATTATGAAATCCAAAAGTTATACTCTGAATTCATTAAAGAGAAGGAGGGAAGAAGGGTAAGTGTTTGAACTGAAAAATTAAAGAAATGTTTATGGGTGCCTGTAACTACAAAATAAGCTGCCTTTACACAAAACTTATTATTACATAAATATAATATTAACGGTTTTACTCAAATTTAGTATAGTTATATAATAATATAAATAATAACTATCCTACTGATTAAAATAAAAATGTCTGATCATTCAGAATAAATTTGTCCTATTTTATATATGATATGCACAAAATCAGAAATTTAGAATTACTTATTTAAAAAATATTAAAATTATTAATTTATATGCATATCCTTGTATGTTGAAAATGTTATAACCCTTTTTTTCTAGAATACTCTGAAACTTCAAAGATTAACACCAGATAACTATTTAAATGTTTACTCGATTTGTCTATTTCTCAGTGCAACATTATATCTATTCGATAAAAAATCTATAACTTTCCACATATTATAAAGTTGTATTAAAATTATTTTATGTGTTTTAGAAATGTTTACAAAATATTATTTTTAAACTGTAAATAATATACATTTTAACGTGTTTCGAAAAAAAATCTTGTACTCGAACGGTCAAATTATCAATATGTGGTAGAAGATTTACAGAATAATATAATTATAAAATATTTAAGTATATATACGCATAAAATTGAAATTTGTTATCTCAACATGTTCACGTGCACGACGAGTTAAACGATAAAAATTAATATTGTTTGATTCAGTCAATATGATATATAATTGTCATGGAATCGTTTTGATTTTTAAATGATTTTTAAATTTTAAATAAAATATCTTCAGATTATAAAAAATTTCAATTGTGTTTAGAATCGCTTATAAATGTAGTGATTACGATAATTAATTTTATTTGCTGACATTATTTAACCATATTCAAGAGAAATGGTGTATTTATACAAGCTTATTTATTTTTCAGATTATCTACGTGCTTTTAAGCAAGGATATTCGAAATGCTTTTATTTCGGTAATAAAAAGACAGAACCTAAATAGAGTTGCAGTATCATCCGAAACAGTTACATAAATCGAAAAGAAAAATGTTTAAATAATTTTGAACAAATTGATAAAGTACCTGCGGATAACATTTTGCCACACATAACTGTGATACTATTGTAATTAATTGTAAAAAATATTATAATATAACACATACAATAATATTGTTTCTCATATGACGTTTTCAGAAAATTAACTTTAAATTTGTAAACCGATTTTTAATAAAGTTTATTTTGTACTTGTTGTTAACTCATTAAAGCCACATTAATAACTTATAATTATTTAAATACAGTATTTATGTCATTTGACTTATTAGATATTTATCAAATATTATTTCTAGGCTTCAAATAATAAAGGTGTTTTAATATAATTGTGTTTTATCAATTTAAAATGTTTTTATATAGGTCTAATAATTATAATTATAATTATTTGTGTTTTTGTTTTTGTTTTGTACGATTTGTTTTCGATATTATTGTTATTATTCGTTTATATATTAAACACTTGTTAATAAATGTATTTCTTGTGAAAACTGTAAAATCAACAACAAAAAACAATTATGACTTTAGATATTAGAGCCTATAAATAGAAATTTAGTTCATAGAACTGCTAAGTTATACATTTACATTTTTATGAACAGTAAATGATTTAAGTGAAATTTCCTATTATTGGCATTTGATAGAAAAGAAAATATTAAGAAAAAATTATTTTAAAATATTTTGCAATATTTAAAAAAATATTGTTCACTATTTTTATATTCATGCAGCATATAACTGAATAATGCGTATAATGAAAAAACTGCACTCTGTGTAATAACTATCACAGTTTCTATCAAATATCTTTAGATAATGTTCTATGTTATATAAAGCCAATTCTATCAAATAACATCTAAGATGTTGCTTTATGAAGAAAAAAATTCTTTCTCCCAAAACATTTCTATACATATGTATACATGGACATTGAAGCAACATTTCGTTTGTGAGGGAAAATGATTTAAACGGCACTTTTCTCATTTATACTGCAAACTTATTTATATTTATTTTATTTCATTATAATACAGTGTGTGTTATAAGTCTTTGCAAATAAAGTGTTGTTTAAAAATAAGACTTTTAATGATAATTAATTTTATTATGTCAAAGTCTATGCTATGAAGACTAATTCAAAAATATCGATGTCATTACATGTAGATTAATTTTTATAATTATTCAAAAAATTATATTGAAGAATCATAGTTTATACTACTAGTAGTATATGACTTGCACTTCTAGATCCCCCCCCCCATTAGTATGGGAAAAGTGGATTCGACCGCAGTTATAAATAGATTTGTGAGTCATGGATAAAAATAGATCAAGACCCCCCCTCTCCCCCCCACCTGAGTAAAATGGTTTTGAATTTTAGCGCCAACTTTTTTCGACCAATCAGAATCGAGTATTTGTCGTT
>JAUZND010081212.1:0-16027 GCA_034780555.1 Coelogynopora nodosa | reverse complement strand
ATGATTTTTAATTATTTTAAATCGTTGTGATTATTCAACGCTAAATGAATTCAATAATCATTATATCGATATTTTAGTGTGGAATGCTAGATTTATGTATATTGAGTTTAGATAGGAAAATGAGTGCATTAGCGTACAATAAAACTTTGCCGTTACTATTTATAGCTGTCCACGTCATTGTTCCGATGTAGGCATGTTCAGCTACAGTTTATCGATTTTAGCTTTGATAGTAAATAGATGGCGCGCAGTTTGAAAACAAAACTAGATCTGCTAAAAAACGTTCACATTATTCTCTTCTGTTAGTGTAACGGCACATCATTGTATTTGGATTTTATTGGATTTTTCTGTCTGTTGTATGTAGTTCTAATTGTAATTCTGAATTTTTTTAAAGATTTTATAAGTTGCTTCGTGTGGATTTCCTTACTTGGACCATATTTATGTAATGTAATATTGTCTTAATTTCTATGAATTTATTGCTGCAATTGTGTGAATACTCCATCTAATGATTGCCATTTAATTGATATCACGCCTGTATTATCCCGTATATTGGTACTATACCCGCAGAACATGTCCAGTAAAAAAAGTGTCAGTTATGTTTAGGTTAGTTATCGGCATTCAATACGTTTTATTGTTTGTAATCCTATTGTATAAATTAATAATGATATATATATATATATATACATTTTTGTGCAATTATTAAACATTTAATGTAACAATCGTATATTTTTTATTTAATTAATATTTTCCGTCAGCGATTACATTTATCGACGAATTATTACAAATTGATATATAATTTGTAATTATTTCTTCACTTCTAACTTTATAATATAGGCTCAATTTGTAAAATTATTATATTTCCTTTACAAAAAGTATGATACAATTTATATGATGGCATGCAGCAAGCCCCGTCTGATTCAAACCCTGAATCCAGCTCAAACTACCAACGTTAAGATTAATATTGCTCCATTTGGAGTTATAGTAAAATGTTCTTTCGACATAATATGGGCAAAACGAACATATACATTTGTTAAATCGTTAAACAATTCCACTTGTTTGATTTATTATTAATAATTAAATTAATTTCTAGAAGTGATTATAAAATTGCCATATAACTTGTGCGCCTATAATATTTTAGTATAGGCTATAATATAGAGAATTCGAACCGCTTTAAAGACATATATATATAACCTACTTTTTTAGTAATGATGTCCCAGATATGGTTCTAGATCTCGTTGTACTTAATCATAATATGTTTCTAACGCATTTCTCTATAAACTTGTTTTGCTTCAGTACCGTGTTTTTATTGTACCAACTTCACTGTTCCGTTATTTGAAAAGAATAACTAGCGACCGGCGAAGCTTGTGAACTATTGATTATAATTGGGACGTCACCCGCATTTCTTGTAGCTCAAGGTCACGAGTGAAGGGGAAGTTGTGCCTCTATCTGGCCTATATCTCCGCGGACAATGACACGAACAGTATCAATGAGGACATCGAGGTGAGCTCCACTGTGACCCTTTTCAATTGGTCAATCTGTCGGTTGAAGGGCAACTTTTAAAAATATTCTACTTAACAGCCTACCTATAATAAGTTGTTGTTCAATTTGATTTAGTCTCTGATCAACAAATAGCGATGTAATGATCGTTTCTTATTTTACTGCCTTCGTTGTTTAGCATGACACTAAGGCACGTCACACTATTGATTGGAAGATAACTGTTTCATGACCTGTGTTTATGTTACGTATTTTCATAAAAAATTCCTGACCACAATGGCGCGTCTGGCTATTCTACCAACCAGTAAAGTTGACCACGATTTACTGGTTTGGTATATTATCAAGGCAATCAATGTTCAGAGGATATCTTAATATTGATTCATTATTATTTTGCACACTAGGGTAAATCATAAAACATCTTAAATTCCATCGATTATATAATATTTGATAACTTCAATATCATCAAATTCAAATAATCCGTTAGAATTAAATAAATTAGCAACCATTTTTACCGTTTAATCTATATATCGATTTTAGAGATATATTGCTAATGTTTTTGCATTGACAAATCGTTTTAGAGATTGTTTTCGAACTCAATTTAAACTCTTGTAGTTAATGAAGAAAAAGCACTGTAGGGTACATGTAACCTATCAATTGTAACGCGCTACTATAACCTACTAATTGTACATAGGGGAGTCCACCACTAATGCATTACTCCCCATTGTACCGCACCTGTACTGCAGGAGGACGTGGCCAGTTACAACGAGATCCCAGAAGAGACGGACGGGTCGGACCCACTGACCAATAGTGAGCCGCTCCCGCCTGGTTGGGTGGAACGGATCGATCAGAACGGGCGGACTTACTTCGCCAATCACCACGACCGCCGGACTCAATGGGAGCGGCCAACGAGGTTACTATGTGACCATGTGACTATGTGTCTTGACCCCAATGAAATGCTTTCTAGGGACTCTTTGAGAGAGTGGGGGATAGAGATATGGAGAGAGTGAGGGAGAGAGAAAGAGAGAGGAGGGATAGAGATATGGAGAGAGTGAGGGGGAGAGAGAGAGAGGTAGAGTGGGAGAGACAGAGTGGGAGAGAGATATGGAGAGAGAGAGAGGGAAGTGAGGTTATTAACCAATTGCATGTAAGTGTCTTGTAGTCTAGAAGTCGAAGTATTGATCGTCTTGTCAGTCGGATAATATGACGTAATATGTGATTTGCACGTTGTTACACAAATTATATTAAAACAGATCTTGTTATATTCTATACTAATTAGTGGATCTGTTTAATGACATTCCTTGACCTGCAGGGAATCGCTGTCAATATGAAAGTGTGCATTGTGCGTGGGAGTCTTCTCGGTCACCATAGAAACCAGTTCAAATTGGATTGTTTTTTATTCCATTGGTCACATCCGACACAAACAGATTTGTGAATTTGAGATGTTGCCGTTTTTGTCATTTTTCAATTTCTAGAGGGATTATCTACTTTTGAGTATTTGTCATCATTTGTATTGTTTTCTAGGATTCGGTCCTTGGTGCTGACTCATGTGGATCAGTTTGATGTTAAAATAATTAGTTGTTCTACATAAAACATTATCACTTTCTAACCGACAAGTAAATTAGAACATGTCATATATTAGTTTAAGAATGTTTTAAGTCATTTAATATCATTTTAGTGATTCGTTCATTATTTAGGTTATTATTGATTTTATTCTATGTATGCCTAAAATATTAAAACAGATTTGTAAAGCATACATTTTACAATCGGACATCTGAATGCCAATAATCGCGTGTTCTTTTGGCTTTTTGTTAAAATACTATTTTTATTAAAATAATGTGTTAATTAGTTCTATTTAAAAACGAATTCAATACATGTTTGATGTAAACTGAACAAACACATTGATTGTGAAAATATGAAACCTAAAAAATAATTATGAGTGCCAGCTGCCTATTACGTCATAATCGGTCAATACTGCTCTCATATTCCCCTTTCCAAAGTCCAAAATCGAAAGCTGCAGCCCCCGTCCATTCGCTGAGTCCAAATCGTTTCTTTGATACGTTTCTGCGGGTTGTATTCCTTTAAGAAGAGGGTTGGTTTCCTTCTGCAAATTTCCGATTTATCCGTTTTTCTACTGCAAATGTCGCTCTTGTTTTTGTCGTACTAACACCAACTAGTTGTGATATATTATGGCAGTATAGGCTGGTTGTCTCACTTAGTTCATGGCTTACATAGTTCGTTATATATTTTGTCACTTGTTCTCTGTGTAGCGGTTTTAATTCGGTGTATATTCGTGCTTTCCTCGCCGTTCAGGAGACATTAGGTTAACTTATCGGCCTAATAATATTGATTAGATTGTGTGAAAAGATATCGCCAGCTTACTGGTTGTCATTCAGATTGGATTATGTTGATATAATCTATATTTTATAACAATGATGATATTCGTGTTTTATTTATTTCAATATTAATTATTAAATTGTTTTTGTCAGATTGGATTCGGAAGTGTTTGTGGTGTCTAATTAACTGCGGCGGCACCTTACGATTCGGCTTAGCGAATCTTATCACTTATCACTTATCAGATTGCTGACTCGAAGCATTAGTTAGCATCTCGTTCCGTGCGTAGTGACTTCTTCAATTTTACATGAAGTTTGCAGCTTTTATTGTGCACACTCACCGTATATAGCCATCACGCTTAAAAATGGCATGTGATGCGATTCAAATTCATATTGTTTCATATTCAGAGGGGTACTTTTGTGGATAGTCTTGCATAGGCCGATTCATACACTGTTGTACAACTAAGGTGCGCCTAACCACACATCAAACTTACATCAAATACTTATTAAAGTTTGTATTATTATCATTCTTTCTAAAAGGATCATTCGCAATCAATCATTTTTGTTATACTCAGTAGACTGTTTCGAAATTTCAGTTTTATTCCGTTCAGGTTTGCATTTTAGATGACGCAAATTATAAGGAGTGACCGAACCGGTACATTGAAGGTCTTCATTTGTGTCTTGTGAAGACGTCTAACTATAACTTTTAACCGCCTATTAATTACATTTAAAAATTCTAATTGTCACACTTTCAACCACTTGTTCAATCAACATTAGCAATATTAAATAGAAGTGTTAACACCTATCACCACGTCTATCTTCACTTAAAGCATCAAAACCCGACAAGGTACCAACCAACCTGCTTCAAATATGCAACTATCACACCTAGCTATTTCATAAACAAAGGAACGTAAAATCACCAACTTTAGGTACATCTCTCTCCCCATCACCACTACGTCGAGGCTCCTAGAGACTCAAAAAATATTCTGCCCTACTCTTGTTCCCACTATTCGTTCCCAGACCTGGAGCAGGGACAACCTCCACACTCGTTCAAATCAAGCACCATATTCACCGCATTCTTGATCAAAGAAGCGGCGCTGTTATAACCCTCTTGGTGGACTTCTGCAAAGCCTTTGACCAAGTAACCTTTAACACGGTTCTCAACGCTCTTGCCAGGCTTGGTGCAGACAAACAGCTTATAACGTTACGTGGATGTTCATCTCAGTTCGCCAGCGGAGTATGTCAAGGCAATATTCTCGGTCCCTTAATTCCTTCGCAGAAATGAAGATGATACAATCCAAGAATAATTAATTCACATACTAAACTGGTTGTCAGAAAACAGTCTGAGCATAAACATGGCAAAAACCAAAGAAGTGGTTATATAAACGCGAAGAACAGCATCAACACACCAGCTATTCAAATTAACAAGTAAAAGTACGCTAGTAACGCTAGTACGAAAGTACGCTAGTACGAACAAGTAAAAAACGCTTAACTTCTCAGAATTATCATATCAGGCAACCTTTGGTGGGACCAGTAGTATGGAATGGTGAGCGCTGGCGCAGTGACGCTAGCGCAAGGGTGGGGGAAGCCCCCCCCCCACCATTCCATACTCCTGACACCACAGTCACCATGTCAACTAAAAGACTTTTCTACCTGAAAAGTCTTAAATTTATCGACGATCAAAAAGAGAAACTATGAGATTTCTACAATAGTCTATCCGCTCCATCTTGACGTACGGGTTTCCAGCTTTCTGCAATTTTTTTCAAAATAACCTTAATTATCTCATGAAGGTTGATAAAAGAGCGGCAAAATGAATTGGTGTTCACGGAAACGTTGGCCTCGTCCACTTCACCAACAAAGTATGCCAATCGTTGACCAAACAGGACACCCAAGCCGGCAACAGATTTCTCGAGTTCCTTACTTCTGTTAAAGTGCCACCGATGTGGTTTGTGATATTCAATAAAGCTATTATTCTCCCTCTAGTGGTTTAGCTTAATTTTCATGCTGTGTTGCCAATTGAATTTGTAATGAGATGACTTCAAAACTGTTAGATGATTTAGTTATAACGATTCTAGGCCTCGTTGTCTTATTTACATGAAATGTTATTATATTATATCAGTATTGAATCAGTATTTTCACCCTCTCCAAATATTCAATAGTCTTTATAACCTTTGAGCCATTTGAATACAATCAATCAATCAATCGATTGGTATTCATTCTATCATCTGAACTCTCCCCCTTCATAGCCAACTCCCCGCGGGATGGGAGGAGCGCTGTGACGCCAACGGCCGCACCTACTATGTGGACCACGTGAACAAGCGCACCCAGTGGGACTACCCCACCACCGCGACCGTTGCCGGGGCAGCGGCGGCAGACAACGGCGACACAGAGGCGGCCAGTTCCGGAGACTACTCCTCGCTGTCCAGCACGAGCACCTCGGCCACCTTGTCGAGTTGGGGCTCCCTGGGTGGTGCCGCCTCACGACCGCTGCCTTCGATACCGGTGGTGATCACGTCGAATGCGGACGATGATGATGAGGCGGGGGAGGAGGGGGGAGGTGGCCGGGAAGAAGGCGGTACCACTGGCACCGCCGTGGCAACTACAGGGCGGTGGGAGGCTGTTGGAGGTGCCGCCGCCGGAGGGAGAGGGTGTGGAGAGTGTGTTGGCTGCAGGGGGGTCGTTAGGGAATAAAAAGAGTTTTTGAACTTTTGAACGGCGTATAAGTAGTATAGGAAGAGTGGATTCTGACTCCCTTATAAATAGGTTTATGAGTCATGGCTAGAAATAGATTTAAAAAAAACATTTACTAGGCAATGCAATAGATCATCATTATTCAGCCATGAAAATACATCAATTGTGTTTTACTTTTGGGGAAAACAGAGCCGGTTTTGAATTTATTAATATTTTAAATAATAAAATGCAGAATAATCATGCCAAACTTTTAGAAATTTAGTTCCTTGATTCTTGCTTACACTGTTCAATTGACCAATTACAATAAACGATTTAAAATTTTAAAAATACCTATCGTGTGGACATTATCGTTAACTTGTGAATTAATTTTTGTAACAATTCCTGTGTATCTAACGAATGTTCCATAATATTTAAATATACTGTTCTTTTCATTGACAAATTACTTTTCGAATTGAACAATATTATCTTAATCCTCAGTTTGTGGTTTTTAAGTAAATTCAGTGATGTAACAACTTGGGGGATCTTCGAAGCTATCGAAAAAATTATATATTACACAATAAAACTATTTCAAAAAATCATTGATTATAATTAAATAGGCGGCAGCATGTTACCTGCTGAGCGAGCACTGACGGCCGCAGAGGGAGAGGGAGGGGGGGCCGCCACCCCCCCTGGGTGCTGTGAGTGTGCATAGGTGTGATGACAGATGGAGGAGGTGCCCCGTAGCAGAGCGGGGATACCGGCGTGGCTGTGTGCGTGCAGATGCATCAGGTTCTCCTTGGACGAGCACTCGCTCTGTGGAGGGTGGGGTGACCATTAGCGGGGGGGGGGCTTTGTTGAAGGGACAATACACCACGGTATGAAATAGTTGTGTAATGTAAACTATATTAAGTTACGCTGTCGTATTTAAAATACAAATGTGACGGATGAAAATCAATTAAAACTAAAATCAATAAAAGGCGGAAGCCCACACAATAACATACTACGATATACCTCATCATATTGTGAAGCCACAATATTATATAACCATAAAATGTATTAATTATAATCAATAACAGTATTTCATACGGATACCTATTAATATATCTACGTATGTCACGAAATATCTACGAAATCACACTAAGATTCAAGAGTAAGATAATAGTATACACAACAAAGAGGGAATATCTCAGAAACTTCGAGGCGGTTCTAGATTATCATTATCATTATCATTATAAACAAAATTATATAAAATGTGAATAAATTATTCACGATTTACTTTATAGTGCTACAAAGGAAATATTAAACACGAATTTACTAAAAAAACCTAACTTACTATCAATTATAATAATCCTCTACAAATCCTATAATTACATATAATCAGATATATTACTAGCTAAGTGAAGGGTGAAGAGCACAGCACTCGAAAACAATGCTAGATTGGCGAGTAAGACGCAGGAACATTCAATGATAAATAACTTTGAACAACCGTATAACTTTATATTAAATATAATAATATGATCGGTGTCGGCATTCCACAGTGAGCGGAGTGAGGAATTTTCAGGTCGCTATCCAAACAGGATTCGCTAGATGATAACATAAACACACCAATATTCAAATATGGAAATATTAATTATAGTCAAGATGATTGATTTCATTTAGGAATGGAGTGTACAGTTTGATTATAGCGAGTAAAGAATCAATAGTGCATCGTTATCAGCAACTATCGTGAATTCATAATAATAATTAGACGTAGGAATTAGTAGCCTGGCCACTGATTTATTAATATAATATTCTGGAAGCTCGTTTGAATGTTTAAAATACTAAATAACAATAAATTCCAGATGTGTAATGTTTCAATTAACTTGACAGTATATTATAGTTATAATAATAATATAATCAAATATATTCAAAACAAGTAATAAACAACATTGCGTGAAACTAACAACTGGATCAAATGACAATAAAAGTAGTCTGTTATCATACGTCATAAACAAAAGTATTAAATTAAATTAAAGTTAGATATATTACACATTTAATTCTAGTCCCCGGCAGAAAAAAAGATTATTATTACAGGAAATGACACTAAAGCCTATTTAACAGCAGGAAAACAAACAGCAGATAAACAACAACAGGAAATGAATCTTGATCAACAGTGCTGAGGTCTCGCATGTCCCACAAGACACACCACACACAGATTTATCCAGACTTACCGACATGTTACTGCTTCCTGGGGTGTTGGTGCCATAGCCCGAGGAGGGGAGCGATGCCAGGGACCAACGTCGGGTGTCCGGGGGTCTATAGGGGCATTCATTACAAGAACAGCAATACAATACAATACGAGATCTTACAAGCTGTAGATGCAACAATGTATTCGTGATAAAACTATGAATATTTATCTTACTTGTATCATTGATTTTATATGATATTATAATATTGTAAAATATGTTAAATAGGATTATTCTAGTGTGAATTATAAATCAATAACACAATAGTACAGAAAGTCATTCAATGAAATCAAAATTTAAAAAATATGTTGAATCGCAGAGTCTGGCGCGACCAAATAATCAATAACATGATTTGGCAGCAGATTTATAAAAAATCAATAACACAATATTAATATAAGAATACGAATAAATAATCCATAGTTAGAAATCAATGTATGCTAAAATGTAACGAAACAATGAATGAATTGGTGTGTACATATCAACCCTAGGCTACAGTACTAGTATCTAATCTGCTTCTATAACAGATGGTTGTCGAGACTTTTAATCAGAATTAAAAATAGCCAATTTAGAATATCTAAGATGACGTATTGCACGGATTGATGGCTTTCCTAACGCACAAAATTAATTTGTCCACCCTTGACTTTTACAGTGTTTTCTTAACATTAATATTAGCATTGCATTTGAGTTGTACACTATAAGTCTTATTGTTTCAGGAGTAAAATAACCTCATCAAAACTCAATTTTCAAATGTCACTGAGCCTAGTGTGGCCTATTTTAAGTTAAATAAAACATCAACTGGTACCACTTTGATAACAAAAGTACAGCAAAAATAAGCCAACATAGTTTCCACTGATAAAAATATATCTAAAGGGCAAAAATAAAATAATATTATGTCCATCATGGATGGTAATTTAATTATAAATGTCAACGTTACATCAAAGAAATTCTTATTTGATCATCAATTGAAGTTATATATATACAGAAAACGATGAAATGTTTCCTGACAAAATGTTGTTTCCTGTGAATTATTAATACAAAAGTAGACAAGATGTTAATAAATGAGTTAGACGTAGATTCTTCGTTCACACGACTCCCCTAAAAAAGTATTATTTAAAAATAGTTCACTTTCTACTTCGAAGCAGACACAAGTAACTAATCTATATAATGACTTATTTTTTAAATGATAAATAATTAATCTTCCATAATAAGACTGTATTATGAAATACTGTAATAAACACCACGTGTTGAATATAGTAAGAAAATTTTAAACAAAAAGGTATTATAAAAAGAATTTCAAAAGACTGATTATTCAATTAGTGATATAGATAAAAAACATATTTTGAACAAAATAATGATAATTAAAATATAATATTATAACTAACTATCAATACCCGAGTCTACAGCGATTTAAAATGACTAACTCATGTGATATAAATAGGAACTGTATTTTGAAAAGTGTTCACCATACACAGTCTATGAATCAGGCCTGTTGAGCCATCACTTTGAGAAGATAAGACAAAAGAGGACCTTACCTTTTACTATCAATCCGAATGTGAACAGGAAGATGAGTATTGAAGAGTGAGGCTCTGGGACTGTCAACGGGACTCACTCCTGTTGGGGGGGGGATGAAAAGAACACATTCTGGGTCATCTATCTGTATTCGGGGGACTTCAGGCTGTCTTTAGACCGGCACACTCTTCATAAGAAACAAAGTGAAAGTAAGTTACCGTTTTGTTTCGTAATGACTTGGGTCACTAGAATTGTTTAGTGATCGGTCAATATATTAGAATTAAAATGTAATAATAAATTAATATTTAAACCCGGCTATTACATTATATCGTAACGACCATACTAGTTTTGTAAATATAAGAAAATCACAAAGCTAATAATGGCAAGTGTTTCTGCAGATTTTCTAATCTATGACAAAACAAAGAGACCTAACCACTGATTAGTCGGGATCGCTTTAACAACAACGTCAACAACAAGAAAAATCCGCTTGTCAAGAAACACTTCCAATACTAATACTAAACTTGTGAAACATATAACGGCCACAAAACTGGGACACGCTTTTATGGGACGTGCAGCAGTATACTTAATGGACAACGCTAACGAATATTTCGTAGACACCACACCACGCCACACAACGAGACACATTTCAATGTAGATATAGATCTGATTCAAACCATGTTAACAGAATGCAGTCTGTATTGTTCACTATAATAAAAGACTAGCAGTGGCCACACACTTTCCTTATAACAGCAATGCTGGATTTATATATTTCATGTACCTCATGAAAATCGTACTAAAAACCGATATTATTTATAATAAAATATATAATTAGCGACACATGCCACACAAACATTTAAACATGATCAAGAAAAATGGCTGATAATTTCAGAGATGTTTATAATAATAAATAAATAAACCAATATCTGTTGTGGGTGACCATAATTAAAGGCTATAAAAAGATTAAATAAGGCAAAGTATACAAATCTTCTTCGGTTGACAAAAACATTTTTAAAATTGTGAACTAACAAAGACTAATTAGGATCCATTAATATTTTTGTTTAAAATAAACAACACAAAAACTAATAATGATAAACATTTTAAGAATGGTGTTTGCAAAAGATTTTAGATTTTGAATCATTCCGCTAGTTTTTCTCTAAAATAGCTTTTTTTAGATTATTAGAAACTAAAATTGTTATCAATTCAATTTCGTATAATTATAAATATGTTATAAGAGCAAACGAAACAGCATCATATAATTATCGTATCCTTCAACTACCCGAGAACAATTGCATCATAGATCACTTTATAATTTTTTTTTAAAAGCTTCTAATGACAATGAAAAGAAAATATCAAATGAAGGTAGAAATTAAAATAATAACTATTTTTAAGTGAATCATATTTAAATAACTTGTTAAGAACGAAAACAATAAAAATAATAATATAGAATAAAAACAATACGAGATAAAAGAAATTAAAACGCTACACAATGACAAATGTCAAACCTTAATCCTCTCACGGGTTAAACCAAAGTGACCATTTAAAAAATCAAAGTATTGTCCAAATAAATGTCTCACATAAACCTTACTTATTTGAAGAAGACATCTCAACCAACTCTAAGAAGGAAACACAAAGACCACGATGTTGTTTACCTTGACTGACCAAACTTTGCAACAGACACTCCCTTGACTTGTAGCTTATAAGGTGCAAATTGAGGGAGACCATCGAGGACTTTCTCGGACTGTCGTCGTTGGAGGCAGCTCCAGGTGAGGAACCACGACTCCTAGGCTGCTGGAGACTCTGCGGCGAACTATCCGACTCGGAACGCATGAGTGAGCCGCCGGCAGAAAGCACTTGATCAATTTCCGAATCGATATCTACGATATTCCACAGCGGGTTACTCTTGCACGCGGCACTTCCACTGTTTTTTGTGGTCATCGTGAACCGCGGGAAAGTGTAACAGATACTATTATTGCGTAAGAGCGACTCGAAGGCGATTAAAACACAACGACTTTGAAAACTTTGGAGCAGTTGATGAATGCAGTAGAGGAAAGAAGGCTATAATACCCAAGCTGAGGAGAGAAGTAGAAAAGCATATTCTGTTCCCGCCACTGATAACGTCATCAGCTCTCTCAGCCAATCAGATTCAAGACAGACTGAATCAAATAATAGTATGAATAATATGAATAAAGTGAAAAGCAGCGGCTAAACATTTAGAACGGACTGCAGACAAAAAGAGACCATAAAAAGGAAAGAAGCGGGTCGGGTATCTTCTAATATCCGGATTATATCCAACAATCATTAATTTACGCTGATCAAAAGAAATATTAACTTCATTGTGAGTTGCAACAAAAGTTTATCAAGAAGCAATCACACAATAATTAGAAATGATCCCTTCTTAATGAAAGTTTATTTTATTGGAGAAATCTTTCATGATAAATACAATTTTCATTCAATTAATGTTACATCAAATAAAACACAAACTAGATAGCCTGATCAAAAAATAACAAATATGCACCGAATTTAAATCAAACTATAGTAAAACAAAGTTTGCCACTTCTCTGTTTTTTTAAATAAATATTATTTGGGAACTTTTAAAGATAAAAGATAATATAAACATTATACTATTACGTATTAATTATAACGTATTAATGCACAAAAATAATTGCCTGACCCCCGTACGTTATAAGATCCTGGCTACGCATCTGCACAAGTTCACAATACCAATAAATAACAATTCAATTTAAACGCTAAATTGTCACCAAATTAATGCCAATAAATCATGTTTTATATTTGTATATTAATTAAAAGAGTATTAGTAACCTAAGAATCTCCAAATGAAATCCAGAGTGATATTCTTATATTTCCCAGACATTCTTTGTATTATACATCGACCATATCAAGATGAAAGCAATTAAGATTGTTTATTATTAAGGGATGCATAATAATCTTTCTCTGTATAAAACAACTAATAACCGATTTCGTAAATTTTTCTCTCTGAGAGAATCAAGTAGTTGGAGAAAAACACGTTTTTTACTACTATCTATAAACCTAATTGATTATTTTTTTGTTATTTCATCGACTTTTTTAATCGACTGTAATTCAAAATTCATACAACTGATTAATTTGAAATTTAAGTAGTATACTCTTTCCATAGATATTATCAAAAATTATTATTATTCGCGTAGTAAAAAATTATCGATAAAATTTTTTTTTCACTATTAAAATATCATGTTGGAGACTTCATCTAATCCTTATATAGTTTTCCACATTTGACAACACTATAAAGTTATATAGAAGAAATAGGCGTTGAATATTTTAGTAAATAGTCAGATTTCTATTTCTTGAACAAAATAACACGAAACTATTATTTAAATAAATGTGTATGGTCATTAGATAATAAAGTTAATATACTTCACCAATTTTAAAATTGACACAAAAATATTTAAAAACATGAAAAATTGATGGGAAAAATTAGAAAATAGAGTAGTAGCTAAACCATTTTATAATAATATAGAATATTAAAGCAGTACACTACTACAATGTGTATTAAGTAGTAAATAAAGTTTAATGTTAAAATTATAATATGTAAAAATTATGTGGAATGACTATATTGACTAAAAAAGTATACAGAACGATAAAATCTAACGAATTTAAATTTTATATTTCGAGAAACTATTGTGAATGATAACAAATGCGAAGCGGTAAAGACAATTTGTACGGTAAGAATACTTCTACCATAAGACTGACATGGTTAAAATTATATTAAAGCTAGATTTAAATATATATTAGCAAAAAAACTTGATATAGCATAAAGATTAACATTGATTATCTAAGCTAATACACAACGATAATGCATAGCCAAAAGAATCCATAATTAACAGCAATTTAAAATAACGTTAACCATTAATTTTAGTCAAATTTACGTACACACAAAAATGAATTGTAATTGAATATTCAAATTGCCTTAGTTTAAATGGGATAAACCACTCGATAAATATAACTATACAAGAACATATATTCTCCACCCTCCGGGTTCGCCGCTGTGCATTAATTATATCCAGCGTAAGTGTTTAAATTAAACTCGTAGTTCATCTTATATACATCCTTTACAATCGTTTAATATAGTTTTCTAGTATAGACAAGTTTTATCCATAATAGCGGCGCTGTGTTTAAAGAAAACGATCACACAGAGGTGATTAAAAATAATAGATAGAGGATTCATTAATTCAAATTAATTAATCTATTTCATAACTTTCAATATTTTATAATAATACCACCATGTTTGAAAATAGTGGAAAAATACCCATAATTTACTGTGTATCAAAATTATTGACATATTGCAATGAGAAAGACACGTTACCATCAATATAAAAGGCAGACTGGTATAATTAGTGAAAATTAAAGATTATAATCAAGGCTAGATTTACAATTTTACAAATATTAACCGTTTCCATAAAATATATTATAAGATCTATTTATCATTGTATAGCTGGAATTGCAGTAAATTATTATTCATAATTGTTGGCAATATCAGGTAGTTATGTCACAACATGTCATGATATTAATTTACTTGGACCAACTTGTGCCCAATTTACTGGTCCAACTTGTGCCCAATTCACTTGGTCCATCTTGTGCCCAATTCACTTGGTCCATCTTGTGCCCAATTCACTGGGTCCACTTGTGCCAAATTGACTTGGTCAACTTGTGCCCAATTCACTTGGTCCATCTTGTGCCCAATTCACTTGGTCCATCTTGTGCCCAATTTACTTGGTCCATCTTGTGCCCAATTTACTTGGTCCATCTTGTGCCCAATTCACTGGGTCCAACTTGTGCCCAATTCACTTGGTCCATCTTGTGCCCAATTCACTGGTCCATCTTGTGCCCAATTTACTGGTCCATCTTGTGCTTAATTCACTAAGACATCTAAGTTAATCAATATTATTATTTAATATTGATCACATTAAAAAAAAAAGTTAACATGGAGCAACATGCATCAAATGAAATCAATAATTAATGCGCTATGTAGTATACGAATATTAATTTACAAATATTATTCAAATGTAACAAATTAATCTCTTGATTGTTACGGTTTAACCAAATATTTGAACTTACTGATACCGATACCCCCGCGTTACAAATATGTCAATTGGTTGTAAAATAGCTGAGGCACCAAAATCCTTATATATATATTATATGTATTCAGGTCTTGAATACCCAAAAAACCATATTATATCTGAAGCCAAGCTATAATACGTTACAAGCCGAAACACATGCAATATAATCTTTTGCTAACAAAGATTAGATAACTTGAATTACACGCAATTGTAACATCAATACAAAAACCTTTTTAATAATATATAACATCATCTCCCAACTAGACTACACTACAATATATTCAACTTTATACTAGAGATCTATTAATAATCCTAACTCGATTCTTGAATGCATAATTATCTACTGCTAATATATACTCAATAACAATCGATATTGAATGTACATTGTACAGCAAGAGAAATCAATAGTTTAAGTTAATAAATTGATTATTAGTACACTCTATGTCGGCGATACACAAATACTAAGAATAAATTCTCAGCTCCGCTAGTCTGCTCTCCTCCGTAGAGTGCCCAAATAATATACTTCGTACGTAGATTATGCATTGGATCCCCACTGAACTCACTGGACAAGTGTGGCTGCACAGTGGCCCCACCGCCAGTCCTAGAAGCACCACAAGCAACAACAACAGCCCCCTGAGCGGAAGCTGCAGCAGTAGTAGGGGGGGCCACCTTCTGAGCTCCCCCAACC
>JAUZND010081211.1:0-37885 GCA_034780555.1 Coelogynopora nodosa | reverse complement strand
TCTCATTTATACTTCTTAAATACTTTTATGTACCTTGTTAAATTGTACTTGTGTTATGTACCTTGTTTGCGTCTCGTAACATTAAACATATATGTATGTATGATCTTGATACTTATTCCTTTGGTATAGATGTCTCATTTATACTTCTTAAATACTTTTATGTACCTTGTTAAATTGTACTTGTGTTATGTACCTTGTTTGCGTCTCGTTGTGTAGACACCCTGATGAAACCTGTACTCCTTGAAAATAAATTGGAACTCCTTGAAAAGTCCTTGAAAAGTCCTTGAAAATGAAAATGAAAAAAGTGTGGGAACTATGTCTAATATTTTATTAAATATACCTTTAACACAGGCCGAATGTTTTAATAAATATTCTCTATCGCTTTTTCATATTAAAAAAACTAATTTTATTATAGTGTTATGTATTTTGATATTACATATTAACTTTTTTTTATTAGATTGTAGTATTGTGCATAGGCCTAACTTGATATCACACAAGTTTAAAGTTATCTATTGTTCTATTATAATATATAATACTTTAATATCACTGTTTAATTTTTTTATTCCGTTATGATAATGTGTCCAAAATTAAACAATTGTGGAATAATTTTGTGTATTTTTTGTTTAGTGAGAGTCATTGAAAACAAATCCTTCTGGGCAGCAGGACCCGATCTTTACACTTATATTAATATTTTTATATGCAAGTTTCTAAATAATTGAAGTATTTTTATAGAATCAATGACTCTGAGTGCATAATTCAATGTGACAATAATATGGTTTTATATTTGATCTCGCATCGCACTATTCTTCACATCTTTGTTTAATTTTCTAGTTATTATATTAGTAAGAAGTATCGTTAATTTATTAATTTAGTGCGTTTAAAGTAGAAATTGATTGCACAATAAAAGTGAATATCAATATCTTACTATTTACATGTTGTTTCTTATTTTTGTTTTCAGTTGGACGTGTACATAGCAACAGAACATGGAAGTTCTAGCCGAAAGATATTTTCAAAGGAAGTTCAACAGACAGTTGCATTTACTGAGTAAGTTAAAGGTCTAATAGTTTTCTAGTCGTAATTCTTATCAACGAGACGAATCCAATCAACTGAAAATCTATATATTTTTCATTGTTTCTATATGGTAAAGTTTTTATTAATTTACGTTATTGAAATAATATGTTCGTCTAGTCAACTCTAACGCTTTGTTCGTCTGATTATATTTTCAAAATGGGTAAGATTGAAAAAATTATTAATTTAGATGTTGTATCTTTAAAAGTCTCGCAGAAGATGACGAGTTACAAAAGGCAAAACAATATACAATATATATAATGTAAACTATTTTGTTATCATTTTACCACCAACCGGAAAGATAACATCTTTTTAAAAAGATTTTTTATTTTTATGTTTATTGTAAAACCTATCTCCTCTTTTAACCATGTTGGAATTCTTTATTGCCCTGTTTACAGATCGTTTAACATTACAACACCGGAGTATATGAAACAGAATCGATCTGTGTCTTTGATTGCTTATTTGATGCCTTTGAAATCAACTAAGTCGAGCTCCAATGTTGTTCAGGCCACTTTAAAAGCTGGCAAGTTTAAAGTTCCAGAGAAGTCTGTATACAATTTGTTGTCAAATAATGAAGTAAGCAATTTCACAAAACTGTAGGAATATTGAACTATTCTCGTACTATATGTTGTTACACATGTTCTTCAATATGAAACTAGACTAACAATGGTTTATAGAATTTAACCAGGTACCTAATAAGTAACGTTTAGGATATTTTTAATTTTCAAATCTGTATACACTTTTAAAAGTCATTTATTTTGCACATATTTTCGAAATATTACTTCATATTATATACAAGTAGTATCTTTATGATTTACTATTGATATTTTTATTTACTCTTTTACGAATCTTTTGTGTTCCGGTCATTAATAAATTAAAATTTAAAATTGTTTTTCGAGGTAATTTAATAACATGGTAGTATACTGTTTATATTATATATTAAAATAGCAATTTATAAAACAGATAAATTGCTTTAAGTTAAATTAAATCTTCAACTTAATACAGTGATAGATCCCTTCCAATTTTTTCAGTAATTCTAGTATCGTGTCACGTGGATTTGATGAATAAATTTCTCCGTTACATTTTCTATTTAGAGTTTGTAGTTAAAAAAACGATTCCCCGAATTTCGTCTTTTTCTCCAATGTATAGTTTACATTTTTAAATTTTCTTTGTGTTTATTTTTACTCCTATGGATAATGATATACGTAAGGAATTAACCCAACTTTCCTATACTCTGTAAGCTTATTGTATTACTGCTTGACTAACAATTCGATTTCTTATTAGATTATTCACAAAGTTTATTATTTGAAAAATTATCCAGATAATAGGCCCTTTATTTTTCTAAACATAAACTAATACGACAATGTTAGATCTTATAAATGGATGTTTCATAACAAGTATTGATTTAAATATCTATTTATAAAATCTATTTATAGATCTAGATTTAAAAATCAGTCATCTTGACTATACGAAATCTACTCTGATTGTTAAATAAATTTGAACTATAATATGCTTAAATAGGCGTGAATTCTAACCGAACTATAGACATTTATTAACAAACTGGTTAAAATTATTATTTATTCTTTGGGTGGATTCATAGACTTTATTCCATTGTCTTTGGTCCTAATAATATGTGATTAATAATGGAAATCCAAGTTCAACGTGTAATCAATCCAACAGGCTAGGATTATTAGCGGCTCGGTAAACATGAGAGATTACTGAATCTGTCTTTGAAATGGCCAAATACAGAGGCTGTTTACTTCATACAATTCACACCTACCTACTACGTATTATTTTTTACTAACAATTACAATATGAGTCTCCAAAACTATGCTTTACTGCGACAATTTGAATTTCTAATGTGTGTTTTGTTCTATTTTAGTCACAGAAATAAAGACTTGACTACTAGTCGCCTTATAATTATAGCTCAGTTACGTAAATGTATATTTTTTCAACTGTTCAAGCAAATTATTACTGAAACAATGTGGAGTTTTAATGCATATTTACTATATTGCAGTACAATTTTGTCTATCCAGCTAAACCACTTTCGTTTGGACGGTCAATATACTGAACAGTATACCCTTATAGCGGGTAACCAGATCAACCAACTATAATGAGCTTCACCGAAACTGTCACTACTCCCTTTACAGGCGGTGACCGACCAGGCCGTCGCCGCCGACGCCAAGGAACCGCCCCAGCCATCAACCGCCGGCAAAGAGGCGCCCCCCGTCCTCCACTGGCGCAGCCAGGTCACGCTGACTGTGCTGGGGGAACCGCTGATTATCGACCAGCGTCAGGTGCCGCTCGAGCTCTACCCGCTGCTGCGCTCCTCCTCGGATCGGTCGGGCTTCCTGCCGATGCTCCAGTGGAACCTGTTGGCCCATGGGGACCGGGATTTGGTCGTGGTGAGGTCGGACATGGGGCAGGTGCCGGTGACGATCCACTGGGACCCGATCTCGATTGGGAAGATGAGAATTATCATGTCGATGGTGTCCACTGCGGAGACGCTCAAGGGTCTGGGTGAGTTGAGTTGGCTGGGAGGTTCTTTGCAGTATGCCTTGATTTTGTTATCATGCTGAATAGAAATCAGTTTCTAAATTCTCGGTATTTTTTCGTATCAAATTGAATATGAAAAATTCGGAATCAAATATGATGTGTTTCTATTTATTAAATATTCCTTACGAATACTTTTATTTTTGCAGTTGACTGTATATTATTTATTACTGCTTAAATTTAGTTGCATATATTAATAATATATTTACTATATAATATATTTATCTGCTCGTGATATTAAATATTTGTTTTTCTCTATGTTTACTTTACTTTTAATTAATTTAAAATGATATTAACTTTGGTTAAGTACGCTTTTTAATTAACATATATAGTTATTCAAATTGCTTCGGTTACCATTTACGGTTACCGGTTGTTATTATTTTGTTTAACCTTTAATTTTATGCAACTCTTAATATTATACCTTAGGAAATCGTATATTGTGTTCACTTTATTTGACATGACTGTCTAGATTAATATGATGTTCTATTTTTTTCCACTAATTGGATTATCATTATGCACTTAGCATGCGCGTCTAGTCTGGGAGAAGGACAGCCGGTAAATTCAAATTGAAAATCAATAGAATTTAGATAGAAAAATGGACAGGAAAGTGTCTAGCCACGCGCTGTCATCGTAAGTGGTCGTTGATCACCGAGACGGCTGTTTTGACAGTTCTACCGACAATTCGAGGGTATAAACCTTAAAGTTTGACACGAAATAAGTGTGCCGCGATATTTGCAAATAATTTTGCAAAAAAGGGTATCTATTAGAATATATACAAAAATGGCAAATATTAAAAAAATTTGGCGTAATTTCTAGCGGAAAGTTTCTTAGTTTTTATGAATAATTGTATTTTAGGCATACATTGTAAATAGGCAAGAATAAACATTTATATTATAATAGTGATTTTAACTTTCCAATTTTTACACTACTTGTGACTTGCAAAAGTAATTTATTACACTAATTGTTATTTTAGTACTGTTATCGTGGGTTTTTAGCGTGCTGTGTTAGGCCGATTTATATTGGTTAAATGCGTATAATAATAATATCCAAATATATAATGGTTTAATATTTGTTTTTATTAATATAATGTAACAAAAATAATTATTTGTTAAATCATATATTTTATGTATATCATTTTTAATATAACGTCTAGTCGTAATATAATGTATTTTGTGAAATAGAATAGCATTATGCAGCTTTTAAAATAGAAAACCTATATATTATTATGTTGTATATTGTAAGTTGATATATTATTATTATTTAAACAATCTGTTTTACAGTTAAAATAATGATGGGTGAAAAACATTGTATAATGAATTTCAAAGCAGAAATATTCTACAAAAAAAACAAAAAAACTAGGATTGTTTTCTACATATTATAGTTTATAAATTATTACTTAGGTTCAGCTATCGTATTTCTTTATTGGTATTT
The DNA here is from genome assembly GCA_034780555.1 of Coelogynopora nodosa. Classification (NCBI taxonomy): domain Eukaryota; kingdom Metazoa; phylum Platyhelminthes; order Proseriata; family Coelogynoporidae; genus Coelogynopora; species Coelogynopora nodosa. Next base: position 32,833 of record JAUZND010081211.1, on the reverse strand, counting down.
TATTTCGAAACATTAAACTCTTTTTCAAGAGTTTTTAGTTCTCTTAATGAAAGAATAATGATATTTTTTTAGAAATAGGATACAAATAATATTTGTTATAATGCAAGCAATTGATTACAAATATGAGCTAATGCCAGGATTCGGATTTTTTTAAGCATTTTAGAATGAATCAAATTACCTATTAATTTAATAGCTCTAAAATTATAGTTGTATTAGTTTCGTTATATGTATTTACAATTTATAGAATATAGTAATACAAAGTTTTAGCGTATGCGATATTAGTGCGATACAGTATATATCACAAATATTATTTTTTAGAATTGTGCGTCTGCACAACTGTTAGTAATTCCTTTCTATATATTATTTTTTGAGAGTTTTTCAATATTTTGCATGTGATTATACAATATTTTTACAAATAACTATTTAGCCATACATCAATTTAACATTGAGATGACATGTTCTTCAATAATCCATATAGGTCAGATATTTGTTTCAATTATGAGATGTTGGTTGTATTTTGGGTCCTACTTGGAGATGGTGGTCGAATGCTTGGTCCAATTGATGTCTTTGGACACACATGAAGGAGTTACGGTTATTTGGGCTTTTTTGTAATAGGCTTCGTGGGGAGTGAGTCTGCGAGATATCGCTTCTTCTGTATTTCAGCGGTTAAGGATGGGGAAAAGGTTAAACTATCTCTTGTCCAACAATTTACAGAATATCTCACGACACCTGTCCAATTGATGTGGGTGAGATTAATGCCAGGGATAGAACTATTTCCGGAAATAAGGAATTCCGGAATTACGAGTATCCTAGGCAAAGCGGTATCTTCCTGGAACTGAAGTTATCAATTCTAGCGTGTTCGTGAATAAGGGGGGGGGGCTTAGAGATTTACTAGGTGAACTGGTGGTTGTATTTGATAGTGTCGTTCATGGCAAATATGATGCAGCACGTTTAGGCTACAGTGGATGATTCACAATAATTTCTCTGAAGTCACGGTTTCGATGTTTGAGGTTACTTACAGCCATCCTAGTTTATTTTTCTGGTACAACTATCCACTGTATCCAGCTGGGGACTTAAATGTATGACCTCATGGGATCCAAATTTGAAATTTAGTCTGTTTAATTGATTATACTAAATGTTTTTTTTTAAAAAGGGTAATTGTATTTTTATCTAAATATAATAACAACGTGCATAAATTAAATATATTTACAATGTAAAAAAAGATTATAAAAAAATTTAGATGTCGTTAAATGTAGATAGGCATTTTAATATAATTGAAAATCTTACCTCGGACTTAGTTGTGTATGGTGTAACACAGATTAATATTTAAACAGTATATAAGAATAAAAGGAAACTTTTGTTGTTGTTGAATAATCCGTTATTAACAAGATGTTAGTTAGTTTATCTGCGAGGCCGTTCTTATGTATCTTATATATTAGGATAACCTTTAATTATAAATAATTTCTAGTTTACTTTCCACCCGTTACTTTTATCAGGACGAAAGGCAAAGCAATTAATAGCGTATCACGTGAATAATCTCCACGACTGTCGTGCATTGTGTCTTTCACATATTATAACACTGTTCCTGAAGAATGCTTTACATTTTTTGTCAAGTTTTTAAACAGTATTTACCAATGTTAATAACTTTATTTTGTATGAATATTATATGTTTTCAATTACTTATGAATTATTATGATAATGTAACATTAATTTATTATTTGCTTTGTTTTAATCTGTGTAAAACTAGTCTTGGATAAGTAATATTAATTAAGTAAGTATTTAGGCTAATAATTTTTAAATAAAAAGTTGAATAAAATATTTTAAAGTTGACGCATTTTAATGAAATAGTCTAGACAACTTTACAAGTCATGGATAAACTGTATTTAAAACTCAATAATTCTATAAATCCCGTCAATTGGAAATATTGTTTACACCAGTCTGATTTTAAAATATAAACTACAGTATATATAAAAAATTGACCAAATAAATATTATTTTTTAAATTAAAACTGTGATAATTCAAATAGTCAGTGCTTGTACCATTGTGAAGTATAAAATAACACTGCACGGAGTCTACACAATTTCTGCAAAAAATATTACAAGCCTCGGTTATATTATTGATCTCGATCGCTTCGCTCTTTTGATCGATAATTTCCTATTTGTTTGTAAAGTCTTATTTTACCAAAGTTGTGTAAATAGTCATGGAAATTTCCGCACTTTCAAGAGAGGTTGTTTTCTTTATTATAAGTACGGCTTGATTCGATTAGAAGCCAATATGTTCGTCATGCTATTTAGATATAAATACATTTTAGAGTTAAGCCCTCTAACAATAATGAACTTAAACGTTTATTAACAAAATGAACGAGTGACATAAACCGAAACAATGACAACTAAATTAACGGTAATGTTTTTAGTTTACCTTAGAAAACACATTTACGAAAATTTGATTTGTTGCACGATACCATTTGATTAATATTTCAATATTGAGGCTAAATTTCTTTCTGGTTTCGTTTTGTGTTATGTGTCTGAAGGCCTACTTGTATTTTTTGTATTTGACAAAATATTTGATTTACTTACAAATTCACTTTAATTTACTTTAATTACTTGCATATTGTATTACGTTTTACTTACATGTCAATTTAACTGATCCGTTATTTATCTGTTATCTCCTCTAATGCTTCAATATAGGCATACTTGCCTTTCTAGAAGTCTATTCCGTCACCCGCTGTCGTTTATGTCCTGTTCAGGTTTCAAGGATAAAGATATCGAGGATGTCGTGGGAATATTCACAAATACAAACTTCTACGTTCTTATGATAACCGTGTTGGTTGTGACGTTCCATGTAAGTTCTTATGCTACAATTAAATATTTACTCTTTCATTTCTGTGTGTTTGTGTGACGCAAAATCTGAAAGGAACTCCTCTCATCTTGTCAGAGTGTATATATATATATTTACTTTAAATAAAAAATATATATTTGTTATAGTTCATTAATCTTGTCTTGGCAGATGAGTAGGATTTAGAGAAAACACTTCATTTATGTAAATATTCATAAATTTGAAGCATTAAAGAGGTTAACAATCTCGAAACGTATTTCTTGAAGTAATATTAAAACAATATTTCTTTGTGGTCACTCTTTTGAACATTTAGATAGTGTTACTAGTTATTAAGAATCTAAATAACTTTATAGTTGTGCTTAATATTAATATCAAAGGTAATATTTTGTAATACCTGTCATATAATTTCTTCTAAAATATTTTTCTTCACAAAATTATAGTTTCGTTTAAAACTAATTTATAGTAGGCCTATTGGGAATTTTAAGATTTTTCTCAAATCTGTAATAAAATATTGGGTGTGTAATAATTGTAATAATTGTTATTATTATTGTGTATTGAATGCATTACATGTGGCTCTCCGCTTTTGCTGCCCTTATTAAGACTTCCATAGTTGTTTCTATATATCAACATCATCCCTCTAATATCTTTATAATAACAAACATAAAAAAAAATATTATTCCAATTTTAAATAACAGGTTTCGATGATTACAACCAGACCTCAACCTTCCATCAAACTCTTTGTTTAGTATATCTCCATTGTTGTAATACTGTAAAGGTGAATCCATGCAATGTAGAGCAGTAACTTCAGTATAATTTGCATAATGTACAACATGTGTAGACGGGTCATATTATTATTATTATACTAGCACTACCCTGTGCTATGCTTTTTTTGTTACGGAAAGTTTTGTGGTATCTCCGCACTGTTTTACCGATTGAAATTATGTTTTAAAGTTACATGTTGCTTTTATCGTCCTTTAAGTTAACCAAATATTTAATTTTCTAATGTTGTTAAAATTAATTAAAAACATTTCTGCCATATAACTTATCTATTATGTTATTTTACTTTGTAATTAAAGGGTTTTATGAAAATCTTGTTATTAAATATATTCGATGTCCTAAAAATAGACTATCTTAAATGCTGAATAAACGATACTGTTTTTAAAAACAGAATAGGAAGCAATTGTTTATTAAATTTAGAAAAATTATGCTATATTTTAGAGCGCTTTCGGTTAATGCCTTTTCGTTTAATTTTTAATTGTTTTTCAATAATTAATACAAAAATAAATAAACAGAATATTACAAATTAATAATCAAAATTCAAAAAAGTTATACAAAAGTTTAATAATATAATATTATTGATTGAATATTTGAATCAGAGATTTAATAATTATAGATGTAAAGATTGATATTGATTTGAAAATTTACAATACAATAATTGTGTTATGTTATTATTACAGTCTTCCTATATACAGTAAATATATATATATATATTTATATATATATACAGTAAACTAATTAACAAGCAACGTATAATAGACAGGATACACACATTTATAGTATACATATCTAATTATAATTGATTATGTATATTATATTTAAAAACATTATAATACTATGTTTTAAATTCCCATGGTGTCTTTTGTTCATGCCAGCTGGATGTAAAGTTATTATTTCTGTTATAATAAATGACATGTAACAGAGAGTACCATCGATGATTACTGTGTTATGTTGAGGTTTTACTTGTTAAGAAAGATTAGTGATTTATTCCGAGCCGTAAAACGAAAGGAAAGTGATGAAGATTATGTTGAAACTTGCTTTTTTAATTCAATTTTGTAGTATAAATTTGTTCAACAAAAGGGGTTAATAATATATAGGCTACATACTATAGTAATTTATCAACAAATTCGTTGACAATTATATTGTGTTAAATAATCGTATGTATATTTATATATATAATATTTTAAAGATGTTTTCAGAAAAACTGCCACGTATTCCCTCCTAATTCTCGTGCCTATCCAACTGGTGCAATAGAAGATACCTGTTCTGGGGGTGTTATTGCTTCATTTGTTCTGTTCAAAGTCTTCAAGTCGACTAAATCCACTAATTATAACGCATATTATTTGTAATGATAGTGTTTTCAAAACATTTAATTGGAAGATTAAAGGTTTAATTTTTCACCTAAATGGCGCATTTTTACATTTGGATTGTTGTTAATATATTTTATAATAGAAATTGTTTGGGGTTTATTTTAGTTGTGAAATATGTCAACTTGTTATTTCTCAGGTATTTCAAATGAAATTTTTTATAGAAAAAGAAAAAACATGCTTTGTTTGTTAAAATATCTTTAGATGCTGTTTTACTATGGTTAGTCCAATGCATACCTGTTAACTTATTTGTAGTAATTTATTTTTACAATTTTATTATTATTATTAGAACCAACAATTGTTGACCTAGTTAACCGACCAAATCATAGTTTTCGACCTCAATTCTGGTTTAATCTCCAGAAGGAGATGAACTCCTTTCTGTTTCATGAATTTTATGCAACTCTGTTGTCTTAGAACATGAAACACATATTCAATCGTTTTCTATAAAAAGGCTTTTGATGTTAAGGATTTCAAAAATAAATATTTTAATTATTCTTTAGCTAAAAATTTACACATGTTACAATTATTTCTCTTGCAATAATATAACAAGGAAAGTTTTAAAACTGATTGTAAGGTCATCCATTTCACAGTGTATTATATTATTACTTGACTAGGGCAACTTATTTTTATTAAAGAATCGCTAAGCGAATATAATTATAGCACGCATGAAATCTGTTAAGTGTATATAATATTATATAATGTTCTCACGTGGCTAAAACGGGTGATAATATACGTATTATTTAAGATGATTTTAAAAATATATAATTGTGAATAGGCAGTGCTTTGTTATATATTATGTGAAATGTCGCATTGTCAATGCAGAAATAGGCACGACTGTTTCAATTTTCGATTTGAAAAGTTTCAATGTTAAGCAGAAATGTATTGAATGCTTTGAATTGTTAGTCACCATGATGAATGGCTCATAGTCTAATTATATTAATTAAATCGTTGTTGTTGGATCTGAAATAGTGGGCGATTCTGGATGATGATATGTCGGTAAGTCTAAGGCGATGTTGTCCTTTCTGTTATAGAATCGTCTTTTTTATTTACCAACTGGACTTTTTAATTGTTACTATTATGTCCGTGTTAAATAATTTTTCTTGAAAAGGTACACTTGCTTTTTCAATACAAAGGTATTCATTAGTAGTTTTTTGTCATCGAGAGTTAGAGAGGGTTGTCATTTAATGTCCAGAAGCTCATTATTATTTTTGGATCGTCCTAGTTCTTTAACCAACTCTCTATTTTTAGCCATACTTTATAAAAAACTTTTATATGTATTAATGTATTAAAATTTAACGAAAAAACTATTTAAAGATAATTCATGTATAATTTACTGTCTACTGAAGTTTGGATGTTAACCTATCCGAATAATAAAACTTTAATGAAAATAATTTAAAAGATTATAAAATCTTGACCAAATTTAAGATTAATGTCTACTTGCGTTTGAAATAAAAGTATCGATGTAATACTTTCTGAAGTCGTAGATTTTTTATTATCAAGAAGAAGAAGATAATCAGAAGAAGATAATTAGGAAATATTTGAGTCAAACAACAGATTCAACCATTTAAAATAAACGGAAAGTTTGCAGATATTTAAAATATATTGTTTTCATAAAAAAATTAGGAAATTGTAAAATTACGAGGTTCAATTTTTCAAAGAGCATATCAAAAAAGTTACGATTCTTGACGTACGCACGAATTGATAGGACATGTCAATTTGGATTCTCTCAATTCGATACTCTGACTCAATTTAAAGGCAGCTTTTCATTTGGTGAATTTAAGAAGAGAAGGTTTACTATACTGACTTATGAAGTCGTGCAATGTATATATTTCAAATTAAAACCACTAATTTTTTATTAAAATTTAATTTTGAAATATAATTAATAACAAAATATCAAGTGCTACTTACTAATTATTGGTTATTATAATACTTGTTTTCAGTTCATAATGATCTTTAAACCTATGATTAGTATTTGAATATTTTAAAATTATACTAAGTAACTCTTCTAAAAAATTAAGAAAAGAAGTTATTATCTAATCAAAAGGAAAAACAAACCATAATGAAAAACACAAATGAAAACAATGGGAGGCTCATTTTGCTGACCTGGATTTTCTGTTTATATGTTAGGAATTATATAATTCAAAAGCAAATTTGTACTCAGAGATAGAGAAGATTAAACACTTTTTAAGACTATCAGAACCGATCTTAACTTGAAACTGGGTAAACTAACTCTTTTTATGGAAAATATTCATTCACCATATAATTTTAAAATTATTTATCTCAATTAAGTACAATTATTATCATACATTTTTGCAATATATAACATTCGCCTAATGTAATTGTAAATGTTTTTTTGAATTAATTTCGCTGTTTATCTCAAAAATTCTTATTTTTGTTTTGTATTTATAGCTATGTCTTAATAAAAGGAAATATATTTTTGTTAATCTTTCATATCCACAACATGTCTACTTTGTTTATCACAATAATACGTTATATTGTATCACACATTATGTACAGTATATTATATAATGCTTATTTTAATTTTCAAATATTGTATGACGTCATATTGAAATAATCCCTCTGAAATAATCGATCTTTGTCATCGACAAATACATAATACACAGTACTCGTGCTGAATATGCCATCTGCACACATACTGGACTAGTCAATGAACCTTCGATTATGAACATATGAATATTAACTTTTGGCAAAATCGAATTTGACACATTCAAACCAGACTTTCTGCTTCCTTTAGCTGGATTATTCTTCTTCCACTTTATTTTGTATACAAATTTTATACAAAAAATAATACTTTACTATTTTTGCTTTAATGAATTACTAAAGAGAGTTTGAATATTAATATCGTTTAAAAGTATCGTTATTAAAATATTTAAGAATAAAAATGGTTTGATGTATTATATTTATGACGTACAATAATTATACAGAGTGAAATAGCCAAATATAAACGGGAAATTTAAGGTGAGGCAGAAGCGTATTAATGTATCAGCTGTTGATATCTCTTCTTCTCCTCTCCTTTGTGGTAACTATAACTTGTTTTTATTTAACATACTTTTATGAAACTATTAGTATTAATAAACTAGACATTAGGTGATTAGCTATACGATTAAGTGTATAATTTAGTAGTATAGCCTGTACCAACTATTGTGAGTAACTATAATGTTGAAAATTGGAAAAATGTGTTTACATCTATCCTTTCATGCAATTTTTTTAATAAAAACTATTTCATCTGATAGCGATTTAAATATAAATTTAGTTGTTTTGGCAGACTGAAATGATGTTTAACATTTTCCAAAAGGGAAATAGTAATGAAATCGTGAAGTAAGACACATAAAAGAAATTCTGTAATAAACCCTTTAAACATAATTTTGCTGTAACATTGCAACTGTTAACTGTGTAATTTCGGAAATAATTAGTGGTGATTACAATAATTTTAGAGAACAGATTGAATATAAAAAGGAAATAATTTGTTTAGTTTAAAAGAAGTTTTTTTCCCTCTATTATTATAAAATAATGATACTTATTTACTTAACGTATATTATTACATTTAATAAATTCAAACTGTATTCATATATTTTATAATGTTATATTTATTATATATGTATTATTGATATATTTTCTATTGATCACCTTTTGATTAGAATTAAATAAACAAAAAGGGCTGCCATTTCCGAGGTAACACTATTTATTACTACGACATGTTTTGAACAATGAGTTCATTATCAAGACAACCGTGTGTACAGAAACTTTAGTTTTTGTTTCTAAACTCACTTTTGTTTTGATAATGAACTTTTCTTCAAAGCATTTCGTCGTAATAAATGTAGGCCTATAATAAACTATAGAACATAAATTATATAAAAGGTAATTAATTCTCTTTTTTCACCTTCCATAAAGACACAAAACAATAAAAATAGAAATATCCGGCTATCAATCCTGATGTACTTGCATGATCCACACCAATTTGAGTAAAAGTTTATAAATTACATTCGAGCTGTTCATTATTTATTAGGCTCTTTATTCGTAACATATAAATTATATTAATTAAAGGACAAACTAAATGGCCTATAAATTATACCAGCTATAGAACAATGTAAACAATCTGTCTTGACATCCACAAACATGTCAAATATATAACTGTGTATTGAAGTAATAATCAATGCCAAATGTTATATAGATGATCTCCGCATGAACCATTTGTAGGCCGAAGTCTATTTTGTATCAATTTTGTATCATTTCTTAGATTTCGTTATTATGGCAGTGACCCATGGGTCAAATAAAAACATATAATAATTAAAAAAGTATAAAATGTGTATAAATTGTTGAAAAACAAAAAAAGATTATTTGTTTACATTTTGTTAAATATATAGTTTTTTTTGCAGTATAGATGAAGGGAAAATACCTCCAAACCGGTGTCTATCAAAAATTCATCTATACATCGTTTTTTCTATTTTGATTGACATAAAAATAATGTTTAATATACGAAAACATTAATTAAGGTATAATATGAATAAGAACACCGTAAAATTATTTATATTTAAAAAGAATTTTACAAAAATTAAAACAATGACTTTTATTAAGAAATTAATGAATAAATTATTGATGTATTGATTTAAAATGTTTTGGAATCTTCAAAATAACTTAAAATATGGCATGTAGTTCTAGAATCATTTCGCCATCATGCTCAAATTGGAATAGTTATTTTATACAATGTATGGACATGCTATATCTTGTTTTAATAGATACCTCGATTATATGATGTCTATCCTCCTATTTAAGGTTTTATTTGACTTCTTGGCCTTCAAGAACGATATCAGTTTCTGGAGAAAGGCCAAAACAACTGTCGGTTTATCAGTACGAACTAGTAAGTTGCTATAAGTCAACTATAATGTATATAATATATAGTCACGGTATATTATAAGTACTACTGTCTTCCACATATGGTAATAAATAATACTGTGTTTGATTTAAAATTGTCACCTTTTAAATTGTCATATTATTTTTTTAATTTAGTTGTTGCGACACGGTTGTTATTAGTTTTGTTAATTTGTTAATTTTAGTTTTAATTGAATTTCCCCTGTAATGCAATACGCAGCTTTGTGTGAATAATGTTATTGTCTATTGTATGTGACGGATTAGGGATAACTTTTTGCTCGAGATGATTAATGAAATTATACTGCTGGTGGGATTTTTATTCTAAATTGCATTGTTAATAATACTTGTTAAATTTTCTTCGAGGCAAATTTATTGTATTAAGCTCATCCTTCCCATTTGATAGAGCATTTTATTTAACGAATTGATGACTTGTTGAGGTAACAGTTGAACAAGATCGCGAGTAAATTTTATATATTTGACATGATTTCACTTTACTAATTGAAAAGAATAATTAGTTTAGGTATACGGAACATATAGATACCGAATAAAATGCGCGGTTATTGTAAACTACGTGTTCTAAAGCATGTTAATAGAAATCAATAATGTATGTTCTAGTAGTAATCATGAAAATGACTGTCAACAACGACGATTTGTTACAGATAGCTTAACACCCACAAGACACGCTTCAGTGAACATTCTAGTGGTTTCTATATATACGTAGTGTCGTTTAATGTCATGCTCGTTCGAACTGCGGAACAAGTTCAGCCGGTTCTGGGTTCAAAGATTGTGTAACGTCTTTCAGTGCAGTGATTAGCAGTACACTCAAATTGTTTCTAATTTATGACGATCAAAAAGATGTTCACGCATCATGTGGTCATGCCTAGTTTTGAATCGGGGTGTAAATTAAACCACGAATAGGATTCACTTGTATACACTTGTATTTTTTCCGGTTCTGATGTAACTAGATTCACAGGTGTACATTTTTTAAAAATGCGTTTTTATAGAATATTGTAAAAAAAATTCTAAATAAAATAACAGTTGTTTCCTATTTTTAAAGCATTTCCATATACCTATATATATTAATAACTGTTATTAATTATATACGTAATACATTTCTAACCGCATGTTATCTTTTTGTAAACAAATATTATGTAAGCATTTATTTTTAGATGCACATATTAAATGACATATTGTTTTACTGGACCAAAATATATTTATGAAAATGTATTGTAGCGTTTTTTTTAACTTAGCGAACATTATTTTGTAAAAGTGCAATATGTAATGTGCAAAATTGATAAAAAGATCTGGTACAAAAGCATGCAGTATTAGTGACCTTGCTTAGCAAGTCAGTAAAACAAAGTAAGTTAAAAGCTCTGCTTGTGCTAAATGCACCGGGCCATAAATATGAATAGTCATGTCAGTGGAAATCAACTACAACAAGAAACAGATTAGAAACATGTTGAATACCACTAATGAGGGACTAACTGTGTTAATAATAAATAATAACATAAGTTTTTGTAATACATGGATTCTTAGCGGCTTCATAGATCACCTTTCATTTAGGGTATACCTGTGGATCGGGCCTTGAATTATGCACGGAGTATTACTAATACACTGGTGACATCCTAGCCAAATTTATGAGTTCCATTTATTAAAATTTGAAACAAGTATATAGCTAAATGCTAATTAATTCTATTTTAATAAATTTGTTTTTCTACTATCACTAAAAATAAAATCGACATCGTTTTACATGTTAAGCTTATAATTATGTTGTTATAACGCAAACTGTTTCCTTGAAATACATATCCTCATATCACTGCGCCGAAAAGCTTTCTGTATCTGCTGCTTATAAAAGGCATGCTGTTCACCTATCTATTTAGATAACCGGTATTTCAATCATTCTATTCTGTCATTAACAATTGACTGAGTTTTGATTAAAATAATTTTCTTATCATCCATTCTACCGACTGGAATCTCACGCTATACCCGGACGGTTGCGGAATTGTCTTTTGTAATTCATGTTAAAAATGTAATTTCTGTGTTGTACTATACTTAAAGAGAAGCAGCTATCTATCTCATTATTTGTGAGTGACAGAATCATTTCTTCTCTCTTCCAACCAAAAGTGGTAGATTCGCGGGATATAATAAAGTGATATTCCTTGAATGACGTTAAATATTTAAAAAAATTAAATATTTTTTAGTAAATTATAATATTATAGTATCTTTATACTATGTCACATGTATATAAATTATATATAGTAACATATTTTACTATATACTCCAAAAAATGCTTACGATTATTTCAAAATCATTCTGTTTATCGCATATGATGTATCATGTAGAAAACCATGTTACTAATATAGAATACTTGCTTCTTTTTATTCTAGTTTATTTGCAGTTGGTTTTTTATGTCTGCTGAAAATCTATAAGCTGAAAATTTTTATGTTTTCAAAAGTAATAAGTTGTCAAAGTAAAACAATTTCTTCCACTTACATTATTATAGACTACCAATAGAGCTGAAATTTAACATTAACATCATGCACAAATAAACCAAATTAGTCAAAAAGGAAGTAATTAATTCTATATGTTAATTAATAATAATATTAAATAAAAGGTATCGAACGTTGACTGGCGAACAATATCTTTCCAGCAGTGTACTTTGGATAGGACTTGAACTGTATATAATGTCATTTAGGTTCCATATCGATGGCTCCTGATGTAGCGTGATATTCTAATAGTTAACCTTTTTGGAAGAGCTCAATGTCTTAACTCCTAAGTACAGTGTAGCCTACTTGACGTTCTTTAAGACACAAACATGGAAATCCCTTTCGTGTGTCTAGTATATATTGGCCGTAATATGGAAAACGAGTGGGTGTAATGTTTTATTTTAAAATAATTACAAATCGGAAAAAAGTTGATGATTTCTACATACAGTAAAAATCAAGTTCCCACATAGTCTCATGAATACTCAAATTTTTTGAAAAAAAGACTCAGAACTCACAAAAACTCAAAAAATAAGTTAAATTAAAAAAAATATTCACGAAATCTCACGAAATTTGGCAAGTGTATATTTTATTTATTATCTTGTATATAAAAGAACATATTTTTTAACTTTATGAGCAACTTTAATTTGAATATAAGACTATGAATCTAAGACTAATCTAAGTTTATGTCGTACCATGATTATTTCCTTCGACTGGTTCTTGATTACCTGCATTGGTCGGTCATTTATATGTATAGTATAGTTAGTCATGTATCGACTGAAATATAGTCCAGTCATTATATGAATTTCTAGAAATTTGCTCGCGAAAACTCGTGAAAATAAACCTTGTAAGGACGTGGGAACCCTGAATAAACTACATGTTTTTTATTTCTGGTAACATTTTTACGAATATTTAATGTATTTTATGTGATACATAATACTATATATATTTGCATCAATAAATAATTTTTAATGTTTAGTATTTTATGTATAACAGTAAGTAAGCAGGTGTATCATTTGGATGTATAATATTATGTTATGATAAATTTACCAATGCGTTATCTCCGTTATTAAATGGACTTACAAATTGAACGCAATTTAAATACATAATTAGATAATTATTCTGTTGCGATTGTTATTAATAATCAGAACAAAGTATATAGCAAATGTTAGATCCATTTGTCGGTATATCTTCAATTAAATGCTTTGAAATGTTTTCTTTTGTTAGAAAGAATAGACCTATCTGACGAAATATATAGTTGCTTTATTTAATTTCTAAAATTATTAGTGAACAGATATTTAGTTTCTTTATATATTATTATTAATTGTACTGAGCTAGGACGAGTATTTTCCCTAGAAGCTGTTACTATATAGACTATAATATGTGAATATTAGAAACACATAATGTAGTTAAAAAATAATTTTCCATCGTCGTCCTATTAACGAAGCGAAGTCATTATTCAATTTATGATGTTTACACAATAATGTAGTCCAGACATGAAAGAGGAGCGACATGCTCTGATAGAATGCTTTTATATTTAATTATATTTTGCCAACTGCAATTATGAAACTGTATTATTCATTCCATTTAAATAGAATGAATACTCGCCATAGCTATCGCTATGTCGCGGGGGGGGGGTATGGGGAGGGTGATATGTATAGGCGTACAAACTATAGAATTAATGTAGTATATTGGTTTTAAAATTTTAAATTAAAACAATAATTTTTATAAAGATGGTTCTATCAAACATTCTCATAATAACATGTTTAATTTAATTAATAGGATTTATATTAATTAGAGATAAAATGAACATGTGTATATTTCTTCAAAAAAAAACATCTACTTGTAACAGGAAGTGGGCGAAATTCGGTCTGTTTCCTCTGAATTCGGTCCATTTCCACCGAATTCGGTCCATTTTCACTGAATTCTGTCTGTTTTCTTTGAATTTGGCCCATTTCCGCTGAATTCAGTCCATTTCCGCTGAATTCGATCCATTTCCCCTGAATTTGGTCCATTTCCTCTAAATTCTCTCCTTTTTATATGATTTCCTTCCATCTTTGAATTTGGTCCATTTCCTCTGAATTCTTTATTTTTCATTTGAATTCTTTCCATTTCCTCTAAATTCGGTCTATTTCATCTGAATTCGGTATATTTTCTTTGAATTCGGTCTACTTCCTATGAATTTAATTTATTTCGTATAAATTCGATCTATTTCGCAAACTTTATGTTTCTAGTGTTTAGATGTGCTGCTTTACTGACAAACATATCATATTTAGTTAAATTTAGTTTCGGTAGGATAAACCCAGACCAGTGAATTTTGACTGCGGCTTTAATTGTTATACGACAACAGCTTAGTGTTTTTCTTAAATGGTAAAAATCGGACATCTAGTTTTCAAACAAATCAGAGTAAGTAATGCATCAAACTAAATAATCAGACGGTGACAGGTTTTATAATCAAAAGAAATTATAATTAGCAACTTAAGGTAAAAAATTAACATGCAGTGATTATGTGAACATATTTTTTCAATAGTAAATCGGATTTCATGGGAAGTCATTTTGCTAATAATTTTAATAATTTATAAATATTAGAAAAAATATATTTTTAATTATATTCCGCAACAGTTTCAAATCTAGTATATCTTGTCCATTATTTGTTTTTTAATCACAAAATTCCAGATGTCATGATAATTATTTTTTCAATCGATAGCGGTATTTTCTTTTGAATTAAAGTTTAGAAATGTATAATCAACGGCTTTTAATTATTTTTTATTTATAAAAACTATTTTCCAAATGAAATATTTTTATTAATTATTTTCCTCAAAAGTTTTAAAATATTGATATGTTGTTCCATTTTTTGTTTCTTAATTTAAATTGAGATATTTTGAAATTCTAACTAATACAATTAAAAATTATTAAAAAATATTTTTTTAAATCTGGTTGAAGTGACACTGTAAATGATAATAAATTATTTTATTTATATTTGTATTGTTTTTGTGACATAGTTTCTATTATGTATTCTTAAGGAAATTTTATTATAATAAAAACTATCAAAAATATACATACAATGAAATATGTATAAATAAAACATATTTTTTCATATTGCAATTTAATTCGTGTCTGCAGAAAAGGTAATATTTTCGTAATAAAGTTGACC
The DNA here is from genome assembly GCA_034780555.1 of Coelogynopora nodosa. Taxonomy (NCBI): domain Eukaryota; kingdom Metazoa; phylum Platyhelminthes; order Proseriata; family Coelogynoporidae; genus Coelogynopora; species Coelogynopora nodosa. Next base: position 17,327 of record JAUZND010081211.1, on the reverse strand, counting down.
AGACTTCTCAATATAATCTGATTACATAAAAAACCGATTCTTCGTAAGTATATCTTTAAAAAATTTATATATTTTTAAAACTTTCATATTTGACGTACCAGAAACATTAAGATAAAGATTATTTAGTAACCAATATATACCAATTATACTTTATAGTATACAGATTAAATTAAAACATTTCTGTACAGATTGACTTTTTTCTTTATAATTTTATTCTTCTTACAATTTAATATCGAACTTGCAGTTTAGCCGTTCGAATTTTCAATTTGTTATTTTATTTAATCAGTTAATATTAATTAATTTAGTAATATGTTATTTTAAACCGTTTAATGCACATATCTAGTGTAACTAATAAAAGTGTATACGTCGCACGAATTTTTATAACTTCGCAGTTTTTTAATTGGTTTTTATATTTTAAAATGATAGGAATGTATTGATTAACTAATAGGCCTACCCGAGTTTGACCAATCTTTACATAGCCTTTTATGCCTTTTATGTAAATATATTGTATATATATATTTATTGTGTAACTTTTATGTCACTAATTGTATATATACAAAACACTATATTGGTTTCCCTTTTATGCGAAATATAAAACAGAGTTTAAAAACAAATCACTTAAATTAGCTTTTTATTTATAGAATAGGTTCGGAAATACTTATTACCGCTATATGTCTATTTTTAAATTGATTAGCATTATTTTTCACTCTATACAAATTTACAGTTTCATTAAGGGTGGTATCTGAATTTATGTGCACTATTTCATATCTGTTAATTCACCTGTTATTAATGTTTATTTGATACTTATGTTGTGGCAAAAAAAGAAATATTTAAGTCTGTTTAAACTACATGTAAAGCAAAAAATGATGATTATGTATCAGAATTTCTACATGTAAAAAAGCTTAACAAAGTAGATAAGAAAATTAAATATATTTAATTCCTCCGTGTTTAGCTGCTTAAACAACATTATTAGACGTGAACAAATAATATTGACTAGAGAGTTAATGATAAACACACAATTCAAGACACATATATGCTTGACCTAGACAAAATCAAGTATAAAAGAAAATAGTCAAAACTAGGGTGAGGATCAATATTCTTTTGTACGAAGGTATAAAATCCATACAGTTTTGTTTTGACGTCAATTGTTTATTTTTCTACTGAAGAAGTTTTAAGCTCCAAACTTTCGTCTTTATTAACTTTTAGCTCAGTGTTGATATTAATTGTATTGGACAATCTTTAATTAATAGTGTCGTTCTTTAAATTTCATTTATTTATTTATATTGAACATTTTTCTAATTATGCTTCACCTTAATTGGGTGTAATATATAATTGTTGTGCGGGTCCAAATGTTTTGTATTTATACTTATTTGGTATTTTAACAGCTGCGTTTCTTGCTATTTGTTTTTATAAACTAACCATTATTATTTACACTTTCAACTGACTATTTACAATATAAATAATAAAAATATTTCGTTAGCTTTTTTTTGTTAAATTTTTATATAAATCACGAACAATTTCGTGATAATGCAATATTGTTTAATCAGAATGTATTCAATTGTTATCACCCGTCGGTATTACTTAGATAAAAAGATAAATTATATGCGACTGAAAGTAAATCAAACAGATATAATCAACTTTTATAACAATATGTAAAATCAAAATAACTCTCATATTATATTATACAGATAGACAAATATTGAATAAAGTAACTTAAAAATGAGACGTTTTCATTGTCTTCAGACTCGGAAGACAATGAATACGCCACATTTTCATACCGTGTTCATAATCATAGAATTTAACATTACAATGAGAGCGAGAGACACTCTAGAAGACAAAATGCTATGCTTTACAATAACTGTAATACTATTTTTAGCTTTTAAATTCTTCATTATTTTTCAATTTTCTATTGCTATTTTAAACTGACTTTTAATAATTTTCATATTATTACCCTTAACTTACGCTGCTATACTATTTAATGCTATCTTATTAAAACATATATTTTTAATCTTCATATTCCGAATTTAGCTTTACTTTACTTCTGTTGTTCACTGTAATTACCTGATTACTATTATTACTATTTCTGTACATTTAATTGCCGCCTTCCCTCTTTTTAATTTAATGTATTCCATGATTATGTTAAAGTATCTGAAGATATTTGTGGCAGAGTCTTTTTATACGTTTACAGATAATTGTCTTACTATTTATACAACATATAATATATTAAAAAATAATCAGTAGAACATTCACGTATTATTTAATGTGACCTACTAGGGTATAATATATTATATTGAAAGGTTACTTCGATAGATAAGTATTATATGTGTATATATCAATATTTAAAAGGACGGTAGTAGTAGGAGGGTTGTTGACTCTGGATCACCCCCAACATTTAAATAAATTCATTGCACTTTGAAGGCTTACCCAAATTCCAATTTTTCAGTACACTCTAGCTTAGTATAAATATAGACACTATTGCACCTAGAATTTATTTTGCTTCCAACTCCAATAACGAACGGTCGTACTTGCCTAAACTTGCCAAGTCACAATTTTATATAATGGCAAAACAACATTTTTTGTAATTTTTTTTAATGCAATTTCAATGTACACTTCCACCTCCAATTGTTAATTTCCGAAACTTATCGCAATTAGAGACACTGTTGCTTCTAGAATTAATTCTGATTCCAGTTCTCACCACGAACGGTCGTATAGGTACAGTCTTGCCTAAACTTGCCAATTCACTATATTTTATTTTATATGATGGCAATAACCAAATAGTATAACAAAAGGATATTCTGAACACCAAAAATAAGATAAAAATTGTCTCTAACAATGCAAGAGAGACCATCTAAAATAATAATAATTCATTGATCAGTCGAACGTTTAATAATTATTTTTGCACGGAACGAAATTAGAAAATATAAATAATTTTATAATATTTAAATTGTGCGTTTTATATAACCAAATAGTTTCACAAAAGGACATTCTGAACACCAAAAATAAGATAAATTTGCCTAACATGTAGGAAAATATAACATATACTATAAATGAACTATATGACGGACCATCTAAATTAATGCAATACACACACTCAATATTTAAATATCATGATAATTAGGGGAAAATTCACTTATATGTCCAATCGGAAATAATTAATATCTTTTCTTCTGTGTTACTTACTTTGTTATATATTTTAAAGTTTTCCTCTATACTGATTTATTTCAATATATTAAAACAAAAAAATTGGCATTCATAAAAATCGTTCTTTATTGACTTTAAAATGTTCATATAATTTTATGAAATAATGATAATTTTTAAAACAAATAGATTCAAATTTGTATATATAGAGACAATTTATATATTATTTTTTGGTGTTCAGAGTTTCCTTTTGTGATACTATTTGGTTATTAAAATATAGTGAATTGGAAAGTTTAGTCAAGATTACCTATACGACCGTTCGTAGTGAGAACTTGAAGTAGAATTAATTCTAGTAGCAACAGTGTCTCTAATTATGATAAGTCTCAATAATTAAAAAGTGTTGGCGGAAGTGCACTTAGAAATTGCATATAAAATTTAAAAAAATAAAAATGTGGGGGTTGTTTGCCATTATATTGTCAAATTTAGGCGAGTACGACCGTTCTTGTAAGAGCTGGAAACAGAATTAATTCTAATTGCAACAGTGTCACTATTTATACTAAGCTAGAGTGCACTAAACAGTCGGGATTCAATTTGGGGGTTATCCAGAGTCGACAACTCTCTTACTACTGATGTCATTGGCTCATAACAAATCAAACATATTAATATAGTAACGCTATACTGTTTACTGAAGCCAATAGTAGGTAGTCATTCATGAACTACCAAGCAAACCCCCCCTCAATATTACAAAAAACTGCCGTCCCCTAAACAATTAAATTAGCACGACAACATTAAATGATTGCTTATATTTTTTATGGAGAACTCAATTTCAAAATACATAATGAAAATATAAAAAATAGTTACCAATGCGACCAATATTAGTTTTGCTGTTCGCAAAATACATATTTGTAAGTTTTATGTAGATATTTTGTAATAATAATTCGATAAATATACTTTTCCTATTTCTGGATAGCATAATATATTATGTTTGACAACTAATAAATGATAATTTATTAACTATTGTATTAATGTACATTATAGTATAATGTAACTGTTCTGAATTATATATTTTATAATATTATAGAAAATGTAATTAACAAACAATGTTTAAATGTGATCTATATTCGTGTATTTAAACCTATATTATAGGTTGTGCTGATTACTTATATAAAGTAAAACAATACGTTTTAATTTAAAAACTCGATAATAAAATTTTTATGTTATTATCCGCCCTCCTTAAAAACTTGCGGAAACCCCCAATCTGAAATCCTAGCTGCTCTCCTGAGTGTGGTCATCGGTACCGTATACACTGGGCTTCAACCCAGAACATCGGTCTTGTTCCCTCCTGCTAGTAGTGTCTCTAATTCGTTTCCCTCCCGGTCCCATGTGATCTGGCGGTGTGTCAGCTCCACTATCATCTTCTTCTATCTGATGGAGGAGCGCGGCAGTATGCTGGTCATTGTCCCCTCGGGGATTTCGGTCCTCATCGAGTTCTGGAAGTTGACCCGGATCTTCAAGGTGGAGTGGTCCTGGCGGGGCCTGCCCCGGGTGGGCCAGCGCAATCGGGAGGAGGTCGGCACGGATGCCCTGGACTCGCAGGGGATGACCTATCTCACCTGGCTTATGATCCCGCTCTGCATGGCCGGGGCTGTCTACTCGCTGATTTACGTGCCGCACAAGAGGTACCCTGGGGGAGGGTTCTGTTACCTTGGATTAATTATACTACTATTCTATTGTGCGAGGAGTGTTGCTCAATGGGAGACATATTCCCACGGAAGTGCTGACATTAATGAACTTATTATACTTGTACAATTACTGTGTTGGATAAATAAATTATTAGTATCACAGTATATAGAAATTTGACGTTTAAAATCCGGATAAATTTCAAAATTAGTAAGATAAAGGAAAACCATATAACATCAGATAGCATATTATGTTACATTTTAGAAAATAACAAAAAGAAAGGCAGTATTGGGAAATGCATGAGAAGCGGATTTTGATTTCAATGGAGAAGCTGTTTATAATGGTTCGGAGTCGGAAATGCTGCTTGATTGATAAATCCGCTCTTTATTAGGTTGTTGAAATTTAAAGAGACTTTGCAACTGGATGTCACTAAAATCATTGATTCCATATCTATGTAACTAAGAATATAATGTACAATATTTTTTAATCATCGCTAAGAGAACATCATGATAACTGTATAATAACGCCCCTTTTTCATGTGGTGAGATCTGAAATGGCGGAAATTACGATTTTGATGCACTGTATAGCCAAGGTGATGTAATTCTTAGGGTTATATTGGTATATTATTAAAATTATATACTTTTAAATAGCATAATATTATTGATAATAATTAAATGTTACATTTATTGATGCTAATAATAAACTTATATTTTCACGGATTCCTGTAAATAGATTCCCACAAAAAAAAGGTCACTAACCATCTGCTAACAATTAAACTTGATTATAAAACACCTAAAGCCAGTAAGAAAACAGCAGCTACAAACAACATACAACATATTCTTGAGGAATACATCCAGTTCCTGTATTCTAAAGCTCTGCTTGGCTTACATGATGTGTCGTGTGTTTTCGATAACATTTCTAATTAATAATATAACTGCGTAGTCTTACATTCTGAAAAATAAGACACTCCTGCGCAATATTACATGTATTTCAATGTTTTTTTTCACTGTAAAACACAGTAGAATTATGTAAATTTACATTTATTAAAAAATTAAAAATGATAATTAATTAGTTATAGTTAATTCTGTGAACTAGTATTGGACAAATAAAGATATCCCTGGGAAATTCTGTTTATTCGAAACTATCGCTCATGCAATATTTATTTAAATGAATTTAATTAAAAAAAAGTTTTTTCTCCAGCAGGTATGGTGAATTTTGATGTCGGAAACTGCATTGAAGTTTACATTATATAAGATAATTGTTAAAACATAATAATTAATCTACTTTCTTGTCATGTTTATTCTATTTATGTGAACAACTTGTTTCAATTAAAGTTTATTGAATTTTGCGGCATCCCATTGTCTCAAGTGTTTTTGCATCTCCGTTTTTTAATGTATAATAAACTGTGTGTGTTGTTTTAATCAATTTGTTTAGTAAAACTTTTAAACTTAAAAAAAAAACTTTTATAATATCTGTTTGATATTAGTGCTTTCTCTGATGCTGGTCCAAGTAGTTCTAACATGTTGTGGATAAAGTCGTTTTTACATGTTTTAACTGTTCCCGCTTTATGTAAACTTTTAAAGATAATATAAAAGCACTTTTTATTATTTTTACTCAAAAAAAGTGCATTGTATAAATCCACTTTTAAATTTAACATTTAGATATTTGTAATTTAAATTATTGTGATATAAATAATTACCTAAAAGTAAAAAAAGTTTTAAAGTACTTCCATTGATTATTTGACGTTCTTTAGAATCCAACTTTGCTAACGACTTTCAACTGGAATATGATATCGCATTCATTTAAACTCCAACGAAGTTTTCTTAAATGTGATATTTTTAATGTAATATAAATGACAAGTATCAAAATATAATGATGGTAGTTTCCACCCTGAAAAATCTGCCGACTTTCATATTTTCAGTTAGGAATAAGGGTAATATTATGAGGTTGTCACTTAAATGCGTAGAAAAAATGCTGAGGAATAAAAAACTTGTTTTCAAGGTCGGCATTAAAGCAAATAACAAAGATAAACAAACAATTTTAATTTAAATAATCTAATAATTACTAGAATTAGTTAATTCTTTTATTTGTATATTTCAGAATTAATTTAAATGTATACTTAATTTGACCATTTTTATCGACATTCTAAAATTCATAACATTTCTTTTTATTATTAATTTAATTATTTAAAAATCTATTTTGTTTATTTTAGAGAATTTTGCATTGATGACCTTGAAAAATAGGTTAAATTTCCTTCGAATTTGTCCTCCGGATTTAAGTTGCAACCATATTATGAATGACACATAAAAATGTAGCTTCCGTAAATGAATAATAATTTTATAAAAATGATGAGTTTTAATTTATGTAATAAGGTACCTGGCATTTATCAAATGGAAGAGTAATTTCAAACATGGCCAGGCCGTGTTGTATCATTATTATAGTATTATATTATACTGAAGCAATGAAATATATCGAACATTTATTTATAAATATTATTATAATCCCTGAAATTTGATTTAAAAAATATGTTAGTTAACTTCCTTTTTTGTTGCTTGTATTCATTAAGCTAGACGTAATCCCGGACTCTTGTGTTGCACGTTAACTATCGCTTGGAACTATTTCACAGACAGTTAACTAGAGAAGGACATATCGGCCTATCCCCACGTCGGGTAGCCTTGTATATATCGTCGTACCAGTTGCGTCGGCTCAATTGTTCTCAGTAATTGACAGTCTTTTTGTTCTGTGCGCACAATGGAGCCAATTTAAATTCGATCTATTTGTTGTTTACTCTCTCCTTCCTCAACTCGAAGAAAGGCATCAGTCATTTTCAGACAGTCATCCCTTTTCGTTAACTTTCCTTGGAGCTGTTTGGGATGGCTTGCTGATAGGCAAATACCGTGATCTATCTGGACTATGTTGTAATATGTTGTAGAAAATCGAAGATATAACTGCCGCTTTAAACGTTACACTTCTCTAACTTCTTTATTACTCTTAGTATCTGTCCCCTCGGCTTATTTGATTTAGGGGGAATTTAAAAGTTGTCATATTCAGTTTCTTTGGCATTTTATGAATTCTTGAGCTACTTTTATTGTTAAATTATTCAGTATATATTTCTACTTTTAGTCAGGGTGATGCTTATTGTATAATCCCAGGGATAGATCCTTCGTTGTTACGGGGTGTTGTAATTTATTTATATTATTATAAGTTATTTTTAGTCGTGCATTTTCACATCTATGTTATTGAAGCTATTCAAATTAAGTTTTTAATAATTTCATGTTGTCTTCAGCGTTTTTATTTTGTGTTTAAAAAGAAAGACTCTCTCAAATAAATGCCAAACCGTTGAGGCTATTCTTTTACACATATTTGAATCAGTCTGCATAGCTGTTTATAGAATAAAAATATGGTTTATGTTTAAATTTAATCTAATAATTATTTTAAAACAATTGTTTTCATGCATTATTTATAACATAATTTTTGTAGAACTGTTGAAATAGTGAAAGCCGATTGTTTATGATTATTTAAATAAAAGCTACATGGTAGTATTGTGTATTATTTATTATGTTACAATAGTCGTTAAAATACATTTTTTAGTTTTTATAATTACATATTATTATTATAGACTTTTCTCTCTGTCTGGAATATTCTGTTTTCCTCATATTATTTCTCGTGTATTGTGCCTGACTAGATTGCTAGAGTCAATCTATATTAAGTTGTTTCTCTTAGCGTAGGTATAGCTAGACTAATTAATTTCGGTTATTTTTGTCAGAAAACAGTTTTAAAAGAGGTAGAAGAACACGCCCTAAAGTAAGAGACTGCATTTAGTTTACTTACATCCATCTATCTACATTGACAATTTGAGCTAGTAATGTCCTAAGTAAAGTTGAGAACGTTTGTCATTATATTTTAATTTCTTTTATCATTAGTCCAACCAACGAGACACATAGCAAATATCGGTAATAAAGGATACTTAGATACATACTTGATAAAGTTTTGCAAATTTTTTCTTTATTTATTTATTTATTTATTTAGTAACGTATTTATAGTTTGAGTATTTCGTTTTTGGTTTTGGTAATTTTTAGTGAAAATCAATATTGTTTTTATATTGTAATTAATGATTATTTTGTGACTAAAATATTTAATTATACTATACATATATTGCTTTATTAGGGAAGAAACGGCTGAATTACATTTTTGATCAATACACGTTTCATAGATACACACACATATATATATATATATATATATATAATATGATCGATGAAATATAAACTCCACTTTTGTAGTTTAATAAAAGTGTTAATTTGGTCTGCACGTAATTCATTCATTTTTTTGAATTCATAAAAAAACGAATTTAAAAGAAAAATATATTTAAAATGTTTGGAATTTTTTAGTAATATTATTATCAGCAAGCTGTTTTATTTTAATTATCCAATAATTTCTAATATATACAAGACAATTCATGCTTATTATTTCCCATAAGAAAATGTTGAAAGAAATTTTAATAGATCCAAATTCAACTGTCTTTTTTAATATTTTATGTATCTAGTTGCCTGGATTTATACTTTATACTTTCAGTTTTGAAGTGTAAAATATGACTGCGAACAGTAGGCACTTACAGTCAAGGTTCCATTTCATTGTTATTAATAAGCTGTTGTCTCTGACAATATATTTTCTAATTATTACTTTTCCAGCCTATTTATTTGTATCTAAATTCAATTGTTAAGTGAAAGCATTATAACATAACACACACCTGACTGAATAGTGGAATACTAAGAGGGTATGAAGGCTACGAGGGAATGAAGACCGTTCTCGTGTGTATCGCAAGACAATGTTCCTTCTTATTGAAAATCATATTATCCGGATCATTCGTAATTAAGTGTGTTTCGCGTAAGCCGACATCTCTAGAGATATGAGTCAGTTGAGAATATGGTGTCTTTTATATTTCATTACTTCATCCTTGATGGTCGTTATTGATTTATTGAATTGATTTATTTATTATTGATTGATTGACTTAATTTTCCTTTTTTCTCTCTTTCTTTCCAGTATTTTGTCTTGGTTAGTCAAAAGTTTGGCCAATGGTGAGTTTATATTATGTTAAAAAATATACATATTTATTACGATGTTATTTATGTTTAAATGATTTAAAATCCTTTTTAAACTACTTAATCTGAACAATGTGTTAAACTGTGTGGTATTAGTGTAACTGTGCATCATTAACAAACAAAAAAGATTATACTTTTGTAATTTTTTAGTATTCATTGGCCAACTATTAACTGTCAATCATACTGTATTAGACAATATTATCCGAATTTTTAATTATTAATAGTTGACAGATTTTTTCTCCTTATAATATATCTTGTGTTTAGTGCTCAGAAAATAAAAAATGTAAAATATATGTATTATATATGTAATATATATTGGGCTATGAATAGTATCCACGAGTTTTTGCTGTGAACAAAAAATCTTGATGAACTCAATAGGTGACGCATGAACTACGTTACTTATTGAATTCAGCGCTTTAAATATATTTATAACGTTCTGGTTAGAAATCTATTGTTTCATGAACAGAAAACTTATTTCATGGATAATTATAGTAAAACAATGTTTATACTTATATTTAAAAGCGAAATATTTGGTGTCAGCAACTAATCATTATTGGCAGATATTGTTTTTCGAAAAATCAGGATTAGATGTCTTCAATTTGTACATAAACGGAATCTTTTGGTTTTAACCGATTAATATGGTTCTATCAAATAAAAACAAACACCTTTAATTATATTTTGAAATAAACAAGGCTGATAAAATGTATTTAATCTAACAAATAAAAAATATATAAATTGTAAAATTAGACACAACTTATTATTTTAACATAATGAAGAATTGGATGAGAAATATAAAGCATTACTTTTATAATTTTGGATTAGATTTGTCATCGTATCTGCTGAAAAATATCTGGGCGGAGTATTGAAGGGCTAACTAACCACTTTTATTTACTTTGAGAGTCGCTTTCTTTTTCATGGTTTCATAGATTTACGGAGTGTATTAAATTTTTTCACGATTGTAGTTCAACTAGTATTATATCTATTCGCTGATAAATAAAGTCTGTTATTTTAATCGAATTTAGTAATGTGTTAAGCAAGTACGTAAACCAGTCTCACAACGTTCTGCAGCAAAATATGGGATTTACGTTGCCACTCATCATTCCTTGAAAATAATGTGTGATTCTAAGTAATATAATTAAAGCATTAGTAGTGACCATTCTTTCTTTTTGTATTATATATAGGTTCTTTGATTTCTTCTAAGGATTTAACTACACCCTTTGTGAGCGCAGTGCAGCCTAATATAGAACATTAATGTTAAGGCTATTTTCACCATCACTGCAATTGTGCATAAAATAAAGGTAATTATAGGAAATGGAAGACATTATCGTTAATAACTCGCTCTTACGTTTATCAAACTTCATCTTGATTAGGTCTTTGAATGGTTATTTGGTCCATACTTCCTTCCTTTTTCTCAATTAATTATTTGTATCTTTGTATTATTCTACTAATCAATTCATACAAAGAAGACAGTTTTTTTTTACGAAACTGTTTTCTGAGTGTTATTTAAAAAAAGATTGTCTACTTCATGTCTCTTGTGATTGTGGGCACGTATGCTATACTTTTGTATACGTTTATTTCTACACTATTATATATAAATATTCTATTTGGATAATTGTCGTTAAAAAATTATTCTCTTATAAAATACGATTTTAATTACCTTTTGTCCAACGTCTGTCTACCTATACACAGATTTGAATGTTATATCTATATATTTTTAATAAAATAGAGGTACACTGTCGTTAATAATATAACAATAGACAACTTTCTAACTGTTCATATATTTCTATTATAATATGATGTTTTATTTCCAATTGAGTAAATAGAATGATTTCAATTTGGTATAATAAAATTTTAACCTAATTTTATAAACTATTCTTGTTAGCTTATCCACTCTAGACTATACCTTAAACAATTTTTTTGTAGAATATTTTAAAAAATGATCAGAAATTAATGTTTTTAGTATTTCTGTAATAATTTGTCGTCGACATCAATACTATAGACATCAATAGCACTATGTTCGGTGTGTACGATTGAATGAAGCTTACTTCTTACAGCTTTTCGATGCTGTTAATGCTTCTCTAAAATAAAACTTTATTTAAGTAAAGAAAATGTGATGTTTTTCATTTTTAGTTAAATGTTAATGCTCTTGAAATGATTCAATATTTAAAATTAAAATCATATTTATATTATAACTCGTAAGTAAATACAGAGCCAGGATTTCAATGAAGAGCGACCTTTAATTTCTTATTTACATTTATTTGCTAGAAATGTATGAATGTATTATTAGGCATTCATTGTTTGCGGATAGATTAAACACTTTAAAGAATTTCAACTTTCTTTAAAACATGTTATACATTAAAACACAGACATACAGCATTAAAGCTGTGATACTTTATCAGTGTATTTTTCATTTTTAAGTTTTTTTGAAAACAATACGTGACCGTCGTTTTTAAAGTTCTCGTACACAATATTACTCTCTTGTTTTAATGTTATATTTCACTATTGTAATATTCTTATAATTACTATATTTGATTACACCAACAATAAAACGAAATAGTGCATAATTTAACTAATGTTTTATTATAATGTCTATTTGAAAAAAATTACAATAAACTACATTTAGACTTAGATGTTGATAGCTATTTATTTTTTGTGTTTAGAATTTTAGAATACAATTGAGTTTAAACAAGTTTGAACTTTATTTTATGAAACAAATTTATATGTGGAAATTTGAATGACATTTACTCAACTTTCGGTATACTATTAATATACACCTACTCATAAGCGGCATAATGCTTATTATAATAATATTCCATTATTGTCTAACTCAAATATTATATTATAATTATAGTCTGTTATAATGTGTCTATTGTTTCCGCTATATTAATCCGCATATATTATATTGGGGAAAAATACAAAAAATATTATACACTTTCTTTTTTGTTTTATAATTGACTGCACATAATTATTGTCGAACTCTCTTAATTAAATATAATCTATCTTCAGGTAATTATGCAGTTTTATATATTGAAAAGTAGACGAGGAAGCCCTCCAATGTTTAATCAATTAAAAATGCAGTTTTCCCTTCTTTCAGGTGTTTACGCGTTTGGATTCCTCTTTATGCTGCCGCAAGTTTTCATTAATTATAAGCTCCGATCTGTCGCCCATCTCCCCTGGAAGGTTCTGCTCTACAAAGTAGGTGTGAATTCCATGTGTAGAGGTTCAGAGCGTTACTCATTTCTTGAACTTATGTTGTGTTGGCCGATGCTTACTTACTTACTCAATTTGAACCTGTTATGTAACACTGTTAAATAGTTTTTATGAAGCCGTATTTTTTATGCAACGAATTGCTCACATAACCCAATGTGAAACTTAGGCCAACAGATTTGTGTTGTGTTTAGTGCGATAACATTGAGAAAATCTATTTTATGTTTATGAAATAAATGCAATTTACTTAATTTTCTACTTAATTAATTGTTAGTTGTGGATTATTTAATATATCGATACCAAAATTTGACACTATATTGCTGAAATATTAAAATATTATTATGTTCGTGTTTATTACAAAATGATAATGAAAGAATAGATAGTATGAAAGATGTGTGCCTCAAATACGAGCCCACCAATTGAGAAGACCACAGAAAAGCATTATTATTATTATCATCTACTTCGTCGTTACATCTTATTAATATATTATACCAAATTGATTTTTTAATTTACAATTATTAGTGTCCATCGATATAAGTGTCTTTTGACTGTCGCCAATATTTGTTGATTTTAATTAAATTTGCTTCTTGAATTAAAATGTTTAGAACAAGCACGCTTTAAGAGCCGGCTTTTGATATATTAGTATTAAATAAACGTTAAACATAATCGGTTATCTTATGAAGATTTCATATTATATTATTAAAATGCAAAACAAAATAATCGGAATTTTTTCTCTTACCGACGTCGCACAAAGTTTGAAGTAACGCACTCGAAGACTATTAAATTGTATACAATAATACTAGACGACCATGTATTTAACTAATCAATGTGTATTAATTCTGTTCTTGGTTGTTTGTTTTATTCCACTCCCCATTAATAGTACAGTAGGGCCTATATCTTCTAACTGACGTCAACTTGCCTTTCAACAAGATGATGCTGTTACTGATTATTTCAAATATTAAATTTCATTTGTAACTGATATAATAAGAATGTACACCTAATAATTAGTACTAATGCATACTATTCATCATGTGATTTACTTTAGTTGGACATGAAAGCAGGAGTTTATAATGGATGTACCTAAACAAGCTTTCAATTAAATGTATTGAAACATATATATGTATATATAATTATTAATGCAACAATTCCGCGACCTTTCCGCGAGAAATTGTATTATAAAATTCGATATTTATTGTCAGTATTTAAAATGCCGTCTTTTTGCAGTTACTCGTGGTATTTATTCTTCTATTAATTAGTTTTACATTCACTATATTTCTAAATATAATAATGCATACTGGTTAAATGTGGATTAGTCATTTAATTTTCGTTACCCTTTTCATCATAGAAAACTTTAAAAGCATTGAATACGTCATCCTCAATATTGCGCAGTTTATAGCCTATATGTCTGGTCAGCATCACAATCGGTAAATTCAGATTTATCTTATAGTATTAAATAGTATTTATCACCAAGTTTAATTAAGATGCCCGTAACTTCTATTATTCTATTCTACTATAAGTTAATTTATATTCTGTATTTTCTCACAATGTTTGCTCACATTTTGTTATGGTATACTCGGAATGTTTTACGCATATTTAATTTTCATCATTAGATGAAGTGACGCTATATAAATTTATAAACAGGGATATGGTAACGTTTATCAATTTGTAAGGAATAATCCTACTTTGTAATCCTGCCATACGTAATTCGAACATTCTAGTAATTGAGACAATGTAAGATTTGTTTTCAAATGTTTTCAACAATATTAAAAAGGAATCAAGTAAGTATCTGTCTGTTTACTCTATAAATTGTAACAATCTGTTGGATAGATTACCTGTATGTCGAACATGAAGAAAAATAAAGCTTAGTTAATATTTTGTTTGTAGATGTTCATTATATGTAGCATTGCCATAATATATATCTATCATACTTAATTTCTAATATTAATTAAGAAATTGTGATCTACAGGTCTTCTGAGAGGATATTTCTTTACGAAATAAGTGATTAAAGACTTTGAGCTGATTATACATTTTATGATGTAATTGTTGAACATATCCATCTATCAATTAGAGAATTGAAAGGAGATGCAAACAAAAGGAAAGTTGAAACATAATACAATAAGTACAAAAAATGAGGGAGAGCAATGAATTGTAATGTGAGATTTATTGCTGAACTTACTTTTATGGAAATAATCACTGTTAACAGTAATGATTAAGTTATATAATTTATGCTTACTACTAAACTTACATAATAACTTACTAAATCACTGATATTATTTCTTATTCTAAGCGACATGTGAAGGAGAGGTTGAATATTAATATGTTTATTTACCTGAATAGTAATTTATCACATTCTATTCAATTCCTCAACACCACCACAAAACAAATCATAACATAGAAATATAAATGAATAAGGACCATAAAGTGTCAAAACGATTAAGTACAAAATAAGAAACAAAATGTCATAATAATATCAAGATGATTTAAATAAAAAAACCAGCATTCATGACTAAACTCAAGAAATGTCAAACAAAATGAATGTGTTAACATCAAACCACAAATATTTATTGAAAAAATGTTTACAATCCAAATATAGCTTGTGCTCTATGTAAAACAGGCCTAGAGTGATAAGATGGCAAATCAACTCTGTGGATTTAAAAGACAGTCTGTCAAATTCCAAAAACAGAAGAATAACTGGCCAGAAGAAGACCATAAAGAAGAACACGTGTAACACCGTGTGTGCGCACACCGTCACTATTCCAATACTTTAGCACCTAATTAATTAAGTTATAAAAAACCATGTCAGCTGTCTTAGAATTGATGAAGTTAAATTAAAGCAATTAATTTAATCGAAGAAAATAACTATTTGTATATCACGAATAATAATCCTTTTCTAATTTCCGGGGACAGCTTATTAGGGGGGGAGCATAAAGTAAATTTATGCGCTGACACTAAGTTTACTGTTTTATTTATGGATATATTCTTTTTGATAATAATAAGCCCATTCGACAATAAATGTGGAGAAAAGAAACCATGTTATTATTACAATCGTTTATTTGCGACGTCTAATCCGCAAGAAACGAGATACACTTTGCACTGGTTGAGCTTTACAAGTGAATGTTCTTACAATTATTTTTCTATATTATAGATTCAATAAAAAATGTGAACATTTTCAATAAAAATATTTAATCAGTGAAATGAATAACTTATGGCGCCCTAATCTTTTAACCGTTGATAAAAAAATATTTCTAAAATTAATAATTTAAAATATTTTTTTATGATAATAATCATATTGGCTTTTGAAATACGCTAGAAGTAGAGCAAGTTATGAAAAAAATGTTACTTTGAAATTTAATTCCAAGTTATGACTTCTAGAACAAATGTACATATAACTTTTTCTTAAAAATTCATAGAAATTTTATCCCGTGTTTAAAAATGTCAGCTCAATCGGATGTCAACTTTTTACTCTACATTATATAATTGTGAAAAATGTGTGTAACTCATACCATAATTAGCGATTTTGTTTGACTGAAATGTATCCAGAGAGCTTTCCTATTTTTTTATTATAAATCTTTCTGATGTCAGTTTTAGAGCATTACGTATTTAAATATAACTTAACTTAATTATTTACTCGTGATTTTCGAATACAGTTTCGAAGAATCTCTAATCCGTAAAATTTATAGAAATGTTTAGTACCCTTCATATATTTAATTAATAACTGTATTGTGATATATATTATTTTATATATATATTATGTATTATATTTTCCTAGGGTATACCCATAGTGCCTAGAGTATACCCCTAGGACATTGATTTGATTAATAAATATATATATTATTTTTGCTGTTTTTGTGCTGCATAACCAATTCATTTTTAAGGCTGATAAGAAGTTTGTTTAAAATTCAGTATATTTTCCGTGTTTGTATATTTCCTTCCTAAAAAGCGAAATTATCAATATACGTTTTATAGAATTGAATAAGTTGAATAAACGTTGGTACCTTATGTTAACACCGAACATAATAATAAACCTAATTTAAATATCACTTTATCAAATTTCCGTTTTAAGGTTTTAACTGACTGCATATTTTGTTCGCATATATATATATATATATATATATATATAAGGTTTGCATATAAATATATATTAATATATAATATATATCTATCTAGAACTAATTGTTGGCTTCGTATTTTAAAAAAGTC
>JAUZND010081200.1:0-16028 GCA_034780555.1 Coelogynopora nodosa | reverse complement strand
CACCCTTGCCTTATAAAATGAAAACTCGTTAGGGAATTCCCAAACCGACTGGGGAACCCCAAATTCGGAATCCCCGCTCACGATTTAGTCGGAAACGACCTTGACCTTGTTCGAATCGGCCAATAGGAACACGAGTTAAAAAAGGGGGGGGGGGGGGAGTTTCGGTTTCGAAGGGGGGGGAAGTTTCGGTTTCGAAGGGGGCGGGAGTTTCGGTTTCGAAGGGGGGGGGGTGAAGTAGAAAGACCATTCCCATACTACTATTATAAATTGCAAAGGTATTGACAATTATATGTCATTAATACTATTATTAAATGTTGTGGATAATTTTATGAAGTTTCTAAAGTCTTATTTTCTTTTAGAGCCATGAAACCAAAATTGCCGCCATGTTATTGTGGTTGTCAAGCGCGCAAAGATGTCTACTGTGTTGAGGACGATCTCGGAAAACTGAATATTGGCATCTCGAAAAGTAAAATAGTTGTTATAAATTCACTAACCAGTATGTTACTTTCACCTGTTTCTAGTTGTCAGTTTTTTCTGAACCTTCAATCCCGCAGAACACAAGCACACAGAACACCCCTACCTCCACCAAGTGGTGGACAAGAGTTTCAGTAGTCACGGCGGTAGCCGCATCACCAAGTCTTCCCATCATCGTCGACCTCTCCACCTTTCCATCCCCACCAAATCCAGACCTGTGGTTGTGGTGGACTCTTGCTCAAGCGGTACCTCCACCGGATCTCCTCCCACCGATCTCACTGGTATTTACTATATAATTATTCTGCAATTGGAGTGTTATTAATTATATTATTATTATATATTATTAATATATATATTATTATATATTATTATTATATATTATTATTATATATTATTATTATATATTATTATTATATATTATTATTATATATTATTTTTATTATAGTGTTATTATAGTGTTATTAATTGTCCGCATTATTCTGATTCTGGCTATTTATATTATTTATTCTCTTCAAATTAAAGATTTTTGTTATAAACCTCTTCAGAATGTAAATTATGTTTGCTGATCATCGTTACCGTAGCCTAGCGTTTTCAGTAGAAAGTAACTGCAAAAGCATTTTTAGGCCTAAATATCTCCTTTATTTCGAATTGTAAGAAAATGACCGTCGAAATTGATTATTATAATTATTTAGTTGTTATTATAATTTTATTATTATATTTTTATAACATATATAATAGATAAAACTTGATATAGTTATGAATTTAACCCATTCCTTTGGAGCATCTCAAATTGGAACATTACATATTATTTCTATCATTATTAAATACTGTTATCGATTCAGCTAATAATGACCTCTAATGTATTTAATGGTCCATAGGTTTTGTTATTGCAGTTAATTTAGATAATATAATAATGACCTTTTAAAAAAATATGGTCCCATTATGTGAGCATTCAGACAGAATAAATTAAATTTCAATGTAGACCATTAAATCGTTTTAAATTAAATTTACGCGTGATTTAATCTGCATATAAGTTTACAGTTTGTTATTTTACTAAGTTTACTGACCCCAGGTGACCAGGTCTGCGACATACCACCTGCAGCACCCCTTCCATATCTTCGGCATATGGGCAGCTGCTCCGGCTCGTCCATCACCAGTTGCTATGGGCGACCCTGTTCTCCCCGTCCTGGGCCCACAAGCAGCCCGCTCACCCCGGCCCCCACCCCCTCCGACTTTCTCCCGGCGATGGACGATATTGACGAGGAGGGGGGAGGCAACTGCCGGGAGGGTGGCAACGATGATAGCGGCTATGCGGCGGATAGTGCCGGTGGCGGTGTGAGCGGTGAAGAGCGCTGGCCGCGGAGGAGGATAAGGAGACGCCGGAATGCGGTGTGTGAGGCGACAGCATTGGGCCGGGGGTTGAGGGAGTTCCTCGTCTCCTATATGGTGTCGAATGTGTCAGAACAGTTGGAGACGTCACTGAGTCTCACCTCCGATTCTGCTGATGAACCTTCCGCTGTTAAGTAGAATTTTGCACAGATTTAAGCCTTGGTTACGGACGATGAGGATATGGTATTTTTCTGGTGCATTATTGTAGGGCAAAAAGTTTATCTTCCTGTTACAAATTACTGTCATACATTTCTTTAAATTTTCCAAGTGGTTTGTTGGTTAAAAGAGTGCCGTTTATTAGATTACTGTACTGCATTATCAGGTTTGTAAATTCAGGTAACACCCTAACAGCACCTGGCGCTTTTTGAAACCTATTTAGTAGGAGGGGGGTAGTCAAATTGACCCACCAACATTAATTTTAACCTGTGCAATTAATATTTAATACATTATGGTGTCGTTTTTTCTGCAATTCTAAACATATTATCTAATAAAGCACTTTGTTTTTTGTCTAAGTAGTAATAATACTTATAATATATTAGATAGTGTATAAAAAACTGTTTAAAAACTGTGAAAAGGTATATTGATAAAATGTGATAATAATTGTCAGTAAGCGCTAAAAATGGTTTATCAGAAAGTATGCATAGATGTAAGTAATTATTGAAAGTTTCGTTCAAAAAAACGATTCTGATACATGCAACATTAATTTTTAACGTATAAAATTACAACTTTTGGATTATTTAAAGTTATATATTATTTAATAAAGTTATGTGAATTAAAAAATTCGAAATCGAAAATGCATGAAGAAATAGGCAGATACTGAAATTTTTTATAACAACAACTTTAATTGATGGGTCAATTTGAACTACTCTTCGTGCTTCTAGGGTGTTTTATAGTATATTGCTGCCTACTATATGCAATAAAGTATTGAAATCAATAAATATGCAACAACATAACAACAAAAAACTCAGGTTATGTAATATTGTATTTGTAAGAATATTTCTGCTATCTAATGATGAGTTAATTTATTACATTTCATACGATAAAGCAATATGCTACCTGTAAATGAGTCGTTTGCATTAATATTGATGTTAGCGATTTTGCCCTAACTTTATTGAAACATTGATAACAAGTTATGCATTGGAAACACTGACGGACTATATCCTTCTCTTGCTTTCTTTATTTCTTACTTTCTTTACTTGGCAGCCATATGTATTGTCTTATTTCAAATCATATTTTTACGCTCTTTAGATACACACTACTATTTAGAGTTTGTCTCATAGAAACTGTTATGACTTTAAAATCTCAATATTTATCATTACTCAGTCAAAATGTTCCATTCACTTTGTTTTGGACAGTTGTTTCTTGCGGTATTACTTTCCTTCACTTTTACGGTGAAATTTTATTAATAACTGTTACCTGGGTACAGTTTTTACAGCATGTTTTATTTATTTATGTATTTCTAACTCGTGATATTCTTTTGTGTGTGTTATATTATAATTTATAGCAATATTGTATGTTTTTAGCTTTACCACTGGTGTATAAATTTGTTTATTAGTCTTTAGATCGTGCCTATCTTATAGGACGGCAACCGTAGCTACACTAGATTATACATTTTCATAACATGTTAAGAAATTAACTATTATCTGAATTTTTTATCAAAATTATTTTATTGTATGCCTTAGGCAATTGACTTTTGTTCCATACTGCTATAAATATAATATATGCATAATATAAACAACATAATTCAAACAATAGCTGATTTGTAGAAGCCGTCCAAGACTATGAATTATGCATTTAATCTATTCAAAGTTTTGCTTTTTAATTTAATGTCTCGGGGAATAGTTTACTTTTATTATAAATTATACTAAAATTTTCATCGTTTGGTATTCCTGATATGAAAAATACTAAAAATGATAATGTCGTTATAAGGCATTTGTATAATTTAATCGAGATAGATCTGTCTAGGGGTGTGTATAGTATGCTCCATTTAATTATAATTAGAAATTGCGATATTAAGTAAGTCAATATTTATTAACTTATTAACAATATTTATGCACTTATTTAGTTATGTTGATTTTGTACTTGGACTTCGAAAGCTATATTTAGTAACATATGTATAGATTTCCCGTTCTAGGGTTCATCGTATCCCTGCTGGTGGCTTTCTCGAGGTCATTGTTAGCAGAAGACAATTTATTTATAGATTTTAGACTTGTTATTTATTACATTTCACGAAGGATTTGATTAATGAAAGTAACAGTAGTAAAGCCGATGATATCAAGGTAGAATATGTTGTATTGTATTAGATAAAGTTACGACTTTGATATTCTTCTATGAATTTGTCGCTAATTTTTTAAATTATTATCATAGAAGATTTCAAGACACATTGCTAGTGCGTCTATGGCGCTATATTTTCAAAAAAAATGAGAACTAGTGTTTCAGACAGAAACGCTATAATGACAAAGTTGTGTAGGACCTAATAACGTATTAACAATAATTATTCATGCAGGCCACAACAAGTAGATGGTAATGATATTTTAGCATCATACTCCATGGGTGTCATTTATGAATGTATAATTGTATAACCTATTAGCGAAGTACACGGGTTAAACGGTTCACTAAACTACTGTCTACCTAGCTATGTGAATGCTGGAAATAAGTCTGAAAATGTATGCTTCCATCAATTTGCATATAGAATTGGGAACTGTGATTGTTTTGACCACAGTCGGATACGGATTTATGATATGGCAGATGACAATTGTGTGTCAAGCGTGCCGCTTTTAGTTATATATACGAAATTATATAAGAATTTTGGACATAACGATTTTCTATTAAGTTTTTACGTCTATGTATGTATTTGTTTAAATACATATTAATGGATATAGGAAATTCCAAAAATTACTTTTATATATTTCTTTAACATATATTAATTTAAGTATCTGATACTACTCATCAGTAGCAAACCAAACGAAAAAGGCCAACATGCCAACTACTTCAGAAACCCAACACAAGCTCCCCCGACCTCACCAATCAACTGATCTCAACAAACCAAACATCAATGACATCAACATAGAAAATAAATTAGCAACCGCTTATACACCAAAATCCAGAGCATCGTCAACTCACTCCCGACAGCCGCCAAGAAGAGCAATCTTAATAACGTTGAACTGAGCACACTCAAAACCCTCCGTGCCAAACCATACGTACCTATCTCCTTAGCGATAAGGGAGGAGAATTTTGTGTCATCAGTGCTTCACAATACAATGAAGCAGCGCTCAATCACCTCGATGACAAATCCATTTACGCCAAAGTCAATCGAGTGACAGCCAAAACCATGGAATCGAAAATGAACTCAACGTCAGTGGAAAGATATCTGCAAAGAACTTAATCTCACCTATGCGGAAACTCAAAACTATACATCACAAACAACTCGAACCTACCCAAATTCTATCATCTGATAAAAACCCATAAAGACGGACCTAGCATTAAAATTCGCCCAATCGTATCCAACACAAACTGCACCATCAACAAAAATATCACGTCTGCTGCTCACCATCTTCCTCAAACCGCTCCTAAATGAATTTCCGGCTCATCTTTCCAACAGCGCTCAACTCATAACCATACAACGTCGAAAGCCTCAAACAATCAACATATAACAAAATGCAACTACTCTTTCAGCCTTGACGTAGTAGCTCTTTACACCGCAGTTCCACCAGTGGAAGCTATTAGAAACATCCATGAAAAACTCATCAACCACGACCACTTAAAAATGCGTTCCCCTGAAACCAGAGCATATCACTCGCTTGGTAACAGTTATCCTTTCCAACACCTTTTTTCAATTCGAAGACTCAATCTACAATCAAATCTCAGGCCTTCCAATGGGAAACAGTATCTCAGGTTTACTCGCCATCGCTTTCATGGATACTTTGGAAAAGACGACCCTCCGCAACCCGAATGTTGGCCTGTACAAACGATACGTAGATGACACATGCATCCTTACAACATCAAGAGAAGAAGCCGAAAATATACTACAACACCTCAATCTCCAACACACCAATTTCAAGTTTGAAATTGAACATCCTCAGATCAACATTAAACTCAACATCAACAAACTCAACTCAACATTAAAATCAACATCAACTCTTAAACAAGTTCAAGAGGGGCACCTCTCCGCGGGGCACTTGGCTACGAAGCCCCTCATCTCAAGGAAACTGCTCTCCAACGGGTTCACCCAAGGGAGGCAGGGAAACAGTACCAATTCGGGTTTTTGATTAGTGAGGGCACCGAGCCGGCGGGTGACCCTCACGTGAAACATCTCATCATCAGAGCCGGCGACATCAAGACGAATCCAGGTCCCATCACTCAGACTTCCACCTCTGACATCCTCGATCCTGTCATCAGGAAATCGTGTCACGAATGTACTAAGCCAATCAAGAAAGGAAACGAACATCACCTTTGCGCAGAACAAGATTGCGAACACCTCAGCCACAAGTCTTGTAGTGGTATATCCAGGTACAACAGAATCACGCAATGGAAGTGTAATCTTCATAACACCAACGTCACCAACAATAATCAGGTTCCAACCAAGTGTAAACAATGCAGAAACACCATCGCATGTCACATCACACCAATGATATGCAAGAATTGTAAGAGAAAGTGGCATAAGAAATGCACCGACCTCAGTAGGGACGCTGCTAACGAGATGCACAAAAGGAACAGTTGGATCTGCAAAGAGTGCTCTGTCACCAGAAACGTAATCCCCAGGCCTAGCAAGGATAAGCAGATCAAAGAAATATCAGAAATAACATCTCACAGAACGTGCACCAATCTTCGATTTTTGCAAGTGAATGTCGAAAGAATATCCACCTGTATTGATGAAATCAGAGATAGAGTGTTAGAAGAAAACATAGACATTTGTTTGGTTCAAGAAACACATTGCAAGTCCCACGATACTACCCCTACCATTCCTGGCTATGCAACTGTTAGAAGAGACAGACAGAAAGGCGCATGCGGTGGTCTAGCTACCTTCATCAAAGAAGATATCGCTTACCTAAATAATTCCCCTAAGTATTCTCTTGAACCTCTAGAAATGCTTAACATCAAAATCAGGGTTACCAAAAATAAATGGATCACTATAGTGAACGCTTATCTCCCTCCTCACAGACCAGATAGGAATACACCTATAGACGAACAGGCTCTCCTCAATCACATCCCTCATGGTAACAATGTCATCGTTTTCGGAGACCTCAACGGGCACTCCGAACTGTGGGACAAGACCCAACCACAAGACCAAAGAGGAACGTTTTTTGAAGACTGGCTCGCCGACAAGGAGATGGCAGTCTGCAATAATGGCGAACACACTAGAATCAACAAAGGCACAGGCGGTGTTAGTTCCCCTGACATTACCTTCTGCAACTCTAACGATCTGGACAAGTTCGAATGGTCCACCGGTAAAGCCATCCACTCCGATCATCATCAACATGAAAGATCAGTTTAATAGACTCAGTGTGCTCAATCAACGAGCCAGATAGAAAAAAAAGAATATCAACTGGTAAATCTTCTCCAAAGAAGTTGACATCAAGATCACTGAAGCTAACATCATCAATTCCAAAAATAGTCTCAACCAGAAAGTTATCAAGTTCAACAATATCCTCATCAGTGAAGGTATGAAACATGTAGGCAAAGCGAAGAAAGGAAGATTGAACAAGAGTAGTTTGAGCCCTCCCACCAAAGAGGCCATTAGAACTAGAAATAAACTTAGGAAACAAGTCAGAACACACAGGAAGGAATGGTTAGAAGCTTGTCATAACGTGAATGAGCTAATCAAGTCAGAGAAAGAACAGAAATGGATGGATTTTTTGGAAGAAGTGGAGAACTCTCAAGACGTCAGAAAAACGTGGAGTCTCATCAAATCTCTTTCTGGAACTCCCAATAACAACAGCCCCAATGAAGCTTTGATCCATGAAGGGAAAGCTATCAACTCCAACAAAATGAAAGCAGAAATCTTTATCAAACATTATGCCAGAGTCAGCAAGCTTGATTTCAACAAGGAGGAAAGGATTAGGAACAGACAATGCAAGAAAGCCACTAGAGGACCGCATGTAGGTGACCACACCACCGTCCCCATCACTCTTCAAGAACTAGATGCGGTAATCAAAAGTATGAAAAAAGACGGAGCTGAAGGTCCGGATGATATCCCCCCATCGTTTCTCAAAGCCCTTGGCCCTACGGCCAAAGCTTGTCTTCTTCATATCTTCAATGAGTCTTTATCAACGGGTAAATGTGCACAAATTTGGCAGAATGCCACCATAATACCTCTCCTCAAGTCAGGCAAGTCGCCTAGCGCATTAGTCTCGTACAGACCAGTCAGCCTCACGTCTGTCGTAGTCAAATCTCTGGAAAGAATAATTGCTAATAGATTATATAATCTAGCTGAACTCAACAAATGGATAAGCCCAAGACAATCGGGTTTCAGAAAGCATCACAGCTGTGAAGACGCAGTCATGTCGATCACGCAGTCGATCAGTGATCATTTCCAACAAAAACCAGCCCTCAAAACTATCGTCACGTTACTAGATTTTTCGAAAGCTTATGATAGAGTCTGGAGGGAAGAGTTGATGATGAGTTTGCTTGATTATGGAGTGGATAGGCAGTACGTCGAATGGATCAAAGGATTTCTAGTTAACAGGCAGGGCAGAGTCCAGATGAACGGAGAATGCAGCAGTTACAAGAAGATCAGACAAGGAGTCCCTCAGGGTTCCGTACTCGCTCCTCTTTTGTTCCTGTTCTACATTAACAGGGTTAATGAAGTTATCCCAGACGACGTGGAGACAGTCCAATATGCCGATGACATCACAATAGAAGCTTTTGGCAAAACCATAAAAGAAGCGGAGAACAAAATGCAAAATGCTGTGACTAAGGTGGCCGATTGGAGCCACAAGAACAAGATGACTCTGAACAGTGACAAAAGCGAATGCACAATTTTCTCTACAGATACCAAAGACGCTAACAAACAAGTCAATATCTCTATAGACGGTAAGGTCATCCCCACCAACAAGACCCCTAGACTCTTAGGAGTTACTCTAGACCGTTCTTTATCTTTTGGGCAACACATCAAGCTGATTTCTAGCAAAGCCAGACAAAGATGCAAAATTATTCAAAGAGTGGCCAACAAATCGTGGGGCTGGAAAGCCGAAAACCTCAAGAAAATTTACTTCGCGTTAGTTAGGAGTGTTCTTGATTACAGTGGAGCCAGCTGGCAGCCTTGGCTTTCGCAGTCGAACATGGAAGAATTGGAGAGCATCCAGAACATAGCTCTCAGACACATCACAGGTCAAGCAAAATCTACTCCGATAGAAGTCCTCCGTCTTGAGACCAACATTCAGTCATACAAGACTCACTCCAAAAGAATATGCTTCAGAGCTAAGGAGAAGGCACTCAGACTGCCTGAGGACCACATCAGAGCTAAATGTTTCAGAGCCATGCCCAAGCAAAGACTCAAAAGAAGCAGCCTCAAAGCCATGACTGAGAAAGACATACATCCAGAACTAGCGTCCAGGGAAGCTATCAAAATGGGCTTTCATCTCCCTTGGAAAACAGCTACCAACAACATCCACATCTTCACCAAGATTGATGGCATCACCAAGAAAGACAATTCCACAGAAGCTGAGATGAAATCTTTAGCGATCAAATGCATTGAAGACCATAAAGCCGACATCATTATCTATTCGGACGGCTCCGCGACGGCAGGCACGATTGATGGGGGTGCTGCCGCTGTTCTCACTTCTAAAGACCCCATTTCTCCCAGAATCATCCAGTCCAGATCCATGAAGGGCAGTTTCACCACTAGTTCCTTCGAAGAAGAATTATGCGCTCTCCTCCTCGCTGCTGACCTGATTGACGAGACCAACATCAACCAGAAGATTTTAATCTGCTCAGACAGTCAATCCCTTCTGATCGCCATCAAAGAAAATTCGTATAAGACTAAACACGTCTTAGAGATCCTCAAAAGCAAGAACAGAGTCATTCATCTCCAATGGGTACCTGGTCATGTCGACCTACCAGGTAATGAACTCGCAGACAAAGAGGCCAAAGCAGCTACGACCCTCGACACCGAGAGAAGAGCCGTCTCTTACAATAGCGCGATCTCCTTCATCAATCGTAACATCAAAGATGATCCTCCAAAAAGAGCTCTCACCACACAAGTTTATGCCCAATCCAAACCCAAGTATCCTGACAATCGCAAAGATGCGGTCCTCCTCGCACAGATCAGGAGCGGCCACTGTCCTAGGTTCCGCGAATATAAGAACAGAATTGACCCCAACATCAGTCCTTTCTGCAATCACTGCCCCGATCAAATCCACTCCCTCAGCCACTGGTTTAACGACTGTCCTAGCACGTCTGCGGCCAAGCTGGCAATCTTTGGTACTGTGTCCCCGCCATTATCCTACTTATCCTCTTACCCGAAGGAAGTAGTCCTGCTGGCTCAGAAGACTCTTTAGCCTCTGAGGCAGATCTTCCTACAACAACAACAGCAACAACAACATAAAGCGCCAATTCATCATTAATAAAAATAGCATGTACACCATCATAAAGGGACATTAGATTGGTGGCATACTTAACGGTTGAATCAGTATCATAGTCAGATTCATAATAATTTACACAACTAGTTACATCTCTTAGACAGGTAAATAATACTTGCACACGTTACGATTCTCTGTTGTAAACTGGCTCAAAGGTGGGTTATTTGAGATCGATACATCCAAGCTTGCTTGAGGGTAATCGAATATGACTCGGTTCACATTTGTCAGCTATTTCAATCAAATAGTCTTGCGCTTCATTAACTGATTTAAGTCTGTTCATTGCTCTAATACAGTCCTCCAAAGTTGGTAGAATTTGACGACGAATATATATATCGAAGGCCTCTTGAAAGGATTTACTGCATGAATTGCGTGCAATTACACAGACAGTTTCCAGTTTAAAGAGAACCCTGGCTTTTTTACACAATAAGTCCATCAAGTGATTTAAAACATAAAGGTTTGTAGTAGCAACACTTCATCTGAATTGAAAACCTTTATTGATTAGTTCGTTACACACGAGAGAAAGTATAGTTGTCCATGCGTTTGAAGACATGACGATAAACATTGACATCACTAAATTATGTTTATAATAAAATATCTGCATTAACTAATAATAACTTAATTTCTTCACAGGTCGGTTCGGCTGAGCGGTTAAGGCGGCAGACTTAACATCTACTGGATCCATTAATCCGTGTGGGTTCAAATCCCACACCCGAATTTCTTTTTGAATATACTTAACCAATCAACACAATTTAAAGCGAAACGTTTTAATATTAACTAATTTATTCTATAAAATATGATAATAAATTAAATTGAAATCATATCTATCACAAATTTAATATGGAACAGACGTCTTGTGTAGTAAACCGAGTATTTGCTGGAGAATCAAAACAACTAAAAGTAATGACACTTGAAAATATTTATAGACATTTACTTGTGTTTGACTATTATGCTAAAATTTATACCAGACGTCCTCAAATGGTTCGGTTATGACACAACAATTCAACCACTTTAGTTTCCAGAGGCGGAAAAATGCGAACTATGGGTTCGGGAGCTTCTGCATCAATCTGTGAGGATTTACTACATATTTTGGACATATCCGACTTGACTGTTTCTTATTGATCATCAACTGTTGTGCATTAAGTAGTCGTGAATTCAATCAACTTATATAAATTTGCAATGGGCAAATTTCATCACGATATATTGTACGAGTCCGACCTATTTCCCGCAATTCAATTAAAATTAGGGAGTTGACTCCATGTAAATCTTTTTCATACTGAAAAAGTTGTTATTATGGGACACTATGCAGAGACAATATTTCCCACCATTTCTGAATGGATTAGTTTGAATTTGTAAGTTTAATTATTATTTCTAAATAAACCATATTCTACATAGAGCTATTTAATCATATATTAATAAGAAATAAGAAATAAAAACAATCAATACATTATTATTACTTACTTAATTAGGGGTAAGTATAACAATGAGGGTGGATAACAAGTATGTAGTGCAACAACATTAAACACCTAGTGAGCTTACTACTACAGTTGTGTTTTTGAAGAGCAGTAGCATATGCACAGTCCAACACGGTGGATTCGGATAACTTGATGATAAAATATTTTGCAATAAGATCATTACTGTCAAGAAA
Source organism: Coelogynopora nodosa (assembly GCA_034780555.1). Classification (NCBI taxonomy): domain Eukaryota; kingdom Metazoa; phylum Platyhelminthes; order Proseriata; family Coelogynoporidae; genus Coelogynopora; species Coelogynopora nodosa. The sequence goes on along the minus strand of JAUZND010081200.1, from coordinate 3,941 downwards.
TACACGATCAAAATCAGACAAAATGTCAGAGATAAATTTATCTCTCACTTTATAATATAGAAATTAGAGATAGAATAAACCACATTGGGTAGATAAAATACTTTGTATGCACTCGTTTGAATAATACCAAAAGTGTGTTTTTAGGTTTAACCAACGCTGAATGTGTCTAGGAGTAATGCGTCCAAAACTATCAAAAACTTCACTAATGTTATTATGATCAGTATAAATGGCAAACCAGTGTTGATCACAAAAATTGTTGTATCAGTGTTCACAATAAAGCAAAGCGGTTTATAATGCTGTATCGTGTTATGCAGATAGTGTCCAATATAGGGAAGTTTATTAACAGAGTAGACACCAATAAATAGAGATTGGAGTAGACAGTCCTGAGTCACAAGCTTCGTCAAATCATCACACGTAATTATCTCAAGTCTTGAAGTCTGTAATAACGTTTCGGTGGAAACATCATTCCACCTTTCCATCGAAAATCGCCATCATGATTATGTTTATAGCGTTTGCGAGACCCTTTGAAAATTTAAGTTCCAGTCGAAGATTGCCTTAACAGTAGGGTTGTGCGTGTTCTGTCATGTGTAGGTCCGGCGTCAAATTAAACCCGAACAAAGTATATTCAACACCAAAATCTGCCAGTTCGTTGCCAATATCGTCGTTCACATTAAATCTTTCATGCTTAGCACTGCAGAATCAATTAATAAGACGAACGTAGAAAATTGCTTCTTCAATTATAACAGTTCCAGTTTTGGTATTTCAGTCCATACATCGTAGACGAAAAAACTCTTGTTTACTGCTATCAAGCAGTTGTCGAATATCGGTTTGATTCCGCATATTTTTTTCCTTGTGTAAGCATATCCAAACAAATCGGTCCGTAGAATTCAGCTGTATTTCCGGTATTTGAAAAGTATTCAACTCGTTTCACAAGAGCTGTGTTGGCAGGTAAATCCATTTTGCCAGCATCATATTTTAAATATACTAACGCAAACAGTTGACCTTTTTCGCATTCTCACCAAACAGAAGAAGATTATTGAGATAGGCGCGATAGAGATGCATATGAAGTCCTACATCGATCTGCTTATCAGCAATCGTTAGTGATACATTAGAGAATACACTGTGCATAACATTTTTAACAGGAAACATGTTATCAGCCGCTACAATCGGAGTGTTAGCTTGTTGCATTTCGCAGCGAATGAATAGGGCAGTATTGTTGGGATCAATATATTCATCAGCTGAGCCAGAAATAGAAAACTCTATCGGTCCAGGTGTTTGTTATCACATTATTTAGAAGATGCACATCAAGGTAGTAGCCTTTCTCTAAAACAGTCTGCACCGGTCAAGGGAATAAAATCTACCTCAATTGTACTCATGGCGATATCATTAATGGACATCATCGTTTTTTGTTGAAAGTGTAGACATCGGTTTGCAATCTTTTTCTAGTTCGTATTCTTTTGTAAATCTTACTGGAGCTGATATCGTATTTTTATCGTCTTGTTTATAAGCTTTTCTCTCTCGCCAAGGTAGTTGAATTTTTTCGGTTGGTAGTATTATCGTTGAGGATCTTTTTATACTTGAGCAATAGTATTCGGTGGCAGTATTGCCATTTGACATATAACTTGGTAAATATATATCACGATAAATGTTGATCTGCTTCTTTTTCTTCGTCGTATTGATTATAAGCTTTTTAGCTGCAGTCTTGCGTCGTGTCTGTGTAGTCACATGTTCTAGATGAGTAGATTTACGCTTTCAGTGACCTGATCCATCCTTATGGGTAAACATTTTCTGACCAATGTAGTCTTCACTAAGTTCGTTAAATCCTGCTTTAGTTTGCTTCCGAAGAGTTGCCGGAATATTGTGGATATTTCCACTCATCAAATCACCAATAACATGAGAGCTAATATTGATTGCCTACTTTCCAACCTTCTTTCCGAGAGTTTTTAGATAAGGTTTAGCTGTGGCAAAGAGACGTTTGGCGAGTGGCACAAGCCTACGACGCAAAAATCCTAATATGCTCCCTCCAACTTGTCGCCTCATATTACCCGAGTATTAATATTCCTCTTGATCCAATTTGGCGTTGTCTACTGCCAACATATAGGGGCATTCCACATCTATATTATGATGGAGGCATAGCAGTTTGTGTATTGCATAGTTGTAATCAACAGGTGGCAAATATATTTATAAGCGTTGACGTTGAAAGTGAAGATTAATCGATGTGTTTCCTTCAGCTCACCCATATCATTTCGGAGCTCCACTTTAATTGAGTTGATAAATATAGCTTTCAATTTTACTTAGATGGGGTTATTGTATACAATTGAAATTGTAGATCCATATGATGCAGTATTGAAGGCCACATTTTGTAGAAGAGGTACTCGTTTGTTTTTAACATTCATGTTTTCATATAAATTGCAGTATACGTAGATAATATAGATACTGTGTCGATTGCTTGGAGGATATTTTGTTCCAATTTTTGTTCCAATCAATTTTATTGAGTTTAATTTTCTCACCTCTATGTAATGCAATATGTGACTTTGTGAACCCAAGAATAAATGAAAATCGTTCATTGAATACCAGTATTTCTCTATCCTTTGATTCGTCATCGTCCGCTGTTGCTTCCAACATCAATTGATCAGTTTTCACACTATCTAGTGATAGTTTGATTTTATGCTTGACAAATTCACCTTTGTTAAAGATATTCTCATTTAGTGAATGTGATAATAATAACTCAGTGTGATCTTACTATGAATTTTATTGTCTTTCGTGATAGTTTTAAGGTGAAAATGGCCATCATAGTAAAGCAGGGTTATGATTTCACTAAAGCGCTCAAATTCAACATCTTTATTTATATAGTCTATCATATTACATGTATAATACCTCTATGTTGCGGTAAAAAAGGTAGACTATCTGTCGTACAACTACTTGGCCAGTCGATTATTGTCTTCCAAATTTTGTTTACAACAAGTTACTCATTATTCCTGTATAAAGCCGAACTCGTCGCCAGTAAATGTTTTTATAGTGCTTCTCGACCGTTTCCTTCTCCACGTTTGCGAATAACCTTCTCGATTCGATACGAATTGTCTTTGTTTATAATCAACTGAAATTCCTGTTTGTAAAACAATCCTCTAATAATTTCTTTTTTATGATCGTGTAGTTCATACATAAACGGTGAAAACTTGTTATTGATTGAGTTCATTAAAAATTGTTCTTCTATCAAATTTGGAAGGTATCCTTTATCAAATATTTGTTTTGCATTTTGGACACTTTAACCCGATTACTAACCTTAAATGCGGGTTTCTTCATCTTGTTCTTTTTTCAAACATACATTTGTAGCCATACATCTGTTTAATTTTATTTAGTTACCTCACTAGAAGCTCTATTTTTGAGCTTTCAATGTAGAGAGTTATTATAAAAGTGAACAAGTTTTGGAAGAATATCTAACCAATTATAGGAACCCTGTTTAGTGAACATGCGCCACATACGATCCTTCAACGTGCGAATAAAATGCTTAACTACTGCCGATTTCAATGGACTTGCTATACTAAATTGTTCCACTCCAATTGAATTGAGGTATTAATATACAGATGTATTTTCAAACTCTTTTCCTACATCAGTTTGTAAATATTTTGGAATCCTTTTACTTGTTGAATATATTTTCTTTAGCAAATTTGCCGTGTCGTCAGCTGATTTACTCTTCAATAATTCAGCCCAAGCGTAGCGTGAAAATAAATCAATTAATGTTAACATGTATCGATAACCATTATTCTCTCTAGCATAAGATTGCATCTCTACTAGATCAGCTTGATGTTGCATGTCCATTCCTCTTGTCATATCTTCTTCTCGGGAATTTTTTCTAGGCTCGTTTGTGTAGGGTGTATGTGAATTGACTCTGTAACCATTGTCTCACTTGGTTCTTGTGAAGATTTGATGCAGCGGTCAGC